>CABHPQ010135710.1:3628-36511 GCA_902168405.1 Peromyscus aztecus
GTCGTGTGCACCTTTAACCCTTTGGTGTCTTTCTCTCCTGAAGGCACTCCGGGTCATGGGAAGAATCATGCGTGAGTGCTGGTATGCCAACGGGGCAGCCCGCCTGACGGCCCTCCGCGTGAAGAAGACCATTTCTCAGCTGTGTGTCAAGGAAGACTGCAAAGTCTAACGCCACAGACAGACAAAAGGAAGCTGGCTACAGCATCCTTTTGTGTCTCCTGCTTTGTGTAAATGTTTTTGCTTCTTTTTGCCATGTTTTGTTTTAGTTCTACCTCAATGATGATTCACGACAGTGTTTAGGTGTCTCAAAGGCAGCATGAAAAGATAACTCTAAAGTTAAGCATGGGCAGGTCTTGACTTCTCCAATCTCCATGTTGTCATTAATTTTATTTTTAAAGGTGACACAACTCATTTTTTTTTATTTAAGGAGGAAGATGTTATGAATATAAAATAAGCTACATAAGATAGTCAAAACAAAAAGAAATTGTTGTTTTACTTGAACCAGGAGCACACACAAACGCAATGAAAACATACGAAAAATGTGAACTAGGGCATATTATAGAAAAATAGAACTTCAGAAACTATCTGGACCCTTGAAAAGTAACGTTTGCTCAGAATGTTAATATCGAAAGCCTGAAATGGTGGAGATCATCAGTGAGTTCTGAGAGCAAGGTGATTCTCTCCACGCGCTCTCTCCTCCCTGCTTACCACTCTCTTCGTTACCACTACAGCATTCCCAAAGTAGTTAGAAAGCCACCCGAGCTGCAGCTTCTGATATCATAAAGAAGTCCCTGATGTCTTGAACACTGTGAACTGTTTCAGAGTCACAGAGATCATGCCAGAGATGGTGACAAAGCCTGGGACAACAAACACTGTGAAGTTGGCTGGCCCTCCACATGCCCTTCAGCTCCCACAGTTCTTTTCTTCCTAAGTGGGAGCATCTTCAGTCATGATATTTTTAATTTAGTCATATAGACTCTATATTGAGTATTTTGTAAGACCATAATGGATTTGCTAGAATCTCAAAACCAATCTACTATCATTTCCTCATAAAAATGTCATTGTTATCCCATTCTTTAATGAGAAAAATGTTTTCTGAACACTGCCAAAGATTGACCAAGTATAAACATATATTGTCTAGAGATGTATATCTTAAGATGTAATTACTTTGGGGTACATATTTAGAAATAAAATGATGAGAAGATAAACAAGGAAAGATTTTGAGAAAAACTAAGAGAACTCTTCCAGAAGAGTTTAACCTCTGACTGGTACAGAGAGGACCACACTGGTTATTAGAAGACATTCTTGGTCTTTTAAGAGGAACTGTGAATAGAGAGTTTTGGAGACTCTGCCTCTATTCTCTCTCTCTCTCTTTTTTTTTTTTTTTGAGGTATGAAATATTTAACGGGACACCTGCTATTGCATTCCAGCGTACTATACTGCTTTAGTAAAGGTGATTTAGCATGTCCTTCATTCAGTGTTCCCAAACGCCATTACTCAGAACATTCTTCTGTCTGACAGCATCTTGAAGAGTGACACTGCCCTCTAGCACATCCTATTCTTTGAGGGTTCTGGCAGTAAAGACACATTACCTGGATATTTTTAAGGCCAAACATTTGATCAAGCATAGTGCAGTCTTTTCATTCCAGGTAGGGCAAAATTTTACTTTCCGGCGTTTAGATGTTCTACACAGTATAACATGGGGAGTCCCGTTCTGAAGGATGCTCCTAAGTTTTCCACAAGAATACAACTTTATGTGTACATTTCACTGTGGCAATATGATACGGGATTCATTTCATTTGACTAGGTTGAGATAAGAGAAACAAAATGCCTTGATGACTATGGGGTTTGCCTATATTTCCATTCTCAATCATATATTCATCCATTTATAAGCACAGAGCACCCCATAACTCACTTGCCACAATATTGGGTACAAGAGGGAATAAAAAGATAGATAGGTCCTGCCTTCAGGGATTTTAAAGTCTAATTTGGGAGTGGGAAAAAGCATATGAGTACGAGGGAAGAAAGTAAATTGACAGATAAAATATGCAGTGGGATGTCTTGAGTTCTGTGTGACAATGCTTTCTAGAATAGGTCTGAAAAATCACTTCCAATTTGCAACACATTTAGAAAGGATCTTTATTTAGATATTACAGTCTAATTATATTATCAGTATCGAAAAGGTGCACCTATGTGAATGGATGTTAAAAGGAACTGTGTGAAGGGGTGATCTGGCTTGTGTTTATTACCTTTTTTCACACAGTTTCTGCATGAAGGAAATGAAATGATTGACTTAGATGATTGTATTCAAATCTTTAATAAAAACTTAATATATCCTGTTCTATTTACCACTGCTTTGTGAATATACTTACCAGATTTTTAAGAGAGGGTGTTTTAGCATCTTTATTTTTTGTCATTATGTCTTATAATTTATTTGAGAGTATGCGAATGTAACTTATATTTTATCGATTCAGATTTCACTGTGGAGAAATCTGCACATTGGTGTGTTCAGAGACATTTTGCTTGTTCTTTTGCTGCTGAACTGTAATTCCTAAGTAAATGATCTTAAAGGACAGAGCAGCAAATGTGTAAGGGAAACAGTAGAACTCGTAGTTTTTCCTTAACTCTCAACACAGTTAGACATAGAAACTGCTCACTTATTAAAAATAGAGTAACATTTAGAGAATAAGGCAGATTTACTGTACATACCTATGCAGTTCAATTTTATACTACATGTTTTAAATGGAATGTCATGTAATAACTGTTCCTTTTAAATATTGTTGTGAGCAAAAATATCTCCTTAGGCTAGGTGCACAGTGACATCATTGTTTTGCGCCTTATGGATATTTTGGCTCTGGGTATAGCATAGAGCTTAGGAATGCTATTATGAATTTTAGTACTGTATGCAGAAATGATGGGACTTATACACAGCATCACTTCTTGAAATATGAGGCACATTATTTGTTGTCGACATTTGAGCATGAATTCGTTGCCTTATAAGTCGTGCGTTTAAGTTTGTAATCAGTACCAATTCTGTTGTATGCATTCTTCTGTGTCTAAAATATTTGGCATGTCACATCTAGAATTCTTAATTTATGTTCTGCCTTGAGAGTTAAGTGAAACATGACTGTCGTGCTCTATTTTAAGCCTAGCACTTGCTTTTCATCTTTATACTTTCAATTAACTTTGCATTTTAAATTTCCATAATTGTATGAAAATAGTAACCTGATTGCAATGTCTGAAGAATTTAAAATCAGCTTTTATTTTAAAATGAAAAATCTACAATACATTCATTAGATCAGAAGTTTCACAATAGCTTATCATTTCGAATGCTTCTAGTGTTGCAGAATGATTAAACAAAAGAGAAGTCTACTGTCCTGGAATTTTGCCACCATGTGACTTACTGGGGCAGAGCAAACTCAGGGCAATCTTGGCATCTAAGCAAAAGTCCCAGGGAACTACTTAATGCATTGCCTGAAGGCAGGGAGCGGGCATCTGCCATCATACAACAACCAAAATTACATGACAGGGAATAGTTTTTGATTGATTCTTGAAAGTAAACATGAAATTTTCCATAGCTAAATAAATTCATTTAAAATGTGGAAATTTTGATTTCCTATCAAGCAGTTAGGGGAAAATAACAAATGTATCAAAATTGGTAACTGAGGTCTTCAATAGTCATTTCCTTTATATGACTTTAAAAACTAACATTTACCAACTACTTAGAAATGTTGACGCTTAGTGTCCTAAAATGATGTCACTGTAGTTTTTGAAGCTATTATCTCCTTTTATTTGTGAAATGTAACACTTCACAGCTAACAATGCTGTGTTCTAGTTTCAACTGTTGATACTCACTTGGATTTCATTCACTATCTTAGTGAAGAAAGTCACTAAGAAAATAGTGACAGTCACAGTGAAGAGAGCTTTAAGGGCTTTTAGGGTTTTTTTTTTTCTTTTTTACAGGATTCTTTAAAACTAAACCAAAAAAAATCTAGAATGCAAAACATTCATTAAAAATCTAGTATTAATCAGAATTTATAGTGTACACATTTTTTTTCAAAGAATTCTAATGCAAACTTTGAGGTGCTTGGCTTTCTTTTTGCCCTCTAACTTTTCTTTGTTTCATTATTTTTCACCTTCTTTTAAATTTAATGTTCTTTCACCATCTTCCAAAATTATAGTTACTTCTTAATTATTTTTAAGCATAGCTATTATTTAACTTAACCATCATAGAATTTTACATTTGTGATGGAAAAGAAATCCCTTAGTGATCTAAATTATTTCATATATGCCACAGTGCAAAATGAAAATGAGAATTTAAAAAGTTAAAGTGACTCTGAGCTTCATAACTTGATTCCAATATTTTGTAGATGAAGAAACTGAAGATTAGACATAGGATGGCTGCTAATTATTGTAAAACGTGGTAATGACATCCACTTCTGCAGCCCTGCTAACTTTTACAAATTAAAAAGTTAATCAGCACGTATCTAAACCTGCTGTGTACGTATATAATTATATATTACCATAACATGTTGTTCAGTGCTGATGGTCAAATCCTACTTCCTTGTGCATTTCCATGAAAATAATTTGCTCAGGTCTAAGTCAGCAGGAAAAATGAAAATAGGCAAAAACAAGGCTTTTAAAATTGTCATCAGGCTAGGTAGACCAGTCCTGGAGTGCTGGTAAAATTGAAGATACAATTGAAGAGTGACGAATGTGCGGAGGTTCTCAGTGCAGGCTGGAGATGCAGGTCCGTGGCAGAGGGCTTGCTTAGCATGTGCAAGGATCTGGGTTGAGTCCTCAGGGATGAAAAGAGGAAGAAAGAACAGGAAGGAAGAGAAGGAGGGAGGGAGGGAACAGAAAAAATATTCTCAGTGTGAGTAATGACTACAGAAGCTTTCAGACTCTTCCCCTGCTTCCTTCCTACGCACATTGGTCATCTCGCTTGTGTTGGAGTAGGTGGAAGATGATTTGGTGCATGAATTGGGGGCTGTGTTTGCTGTCATCTATCCACTCTTTCTCTCCTTAGCTTTGTCTTTGGCATTGGTTTTTTTCCAGGGGAAGTTTTCCTAAAACCCAAGTCACTCCACAGCTCTGTCCTTTTGTGTGTTTGAGCACTGTCCAGATTGTTACACACTGAACTTAACAAGGCTTTAATCTCCCCACTGTGTATAAGAGGTTTCGCCTCATCAATTCACTGCTAATTATTCCCTGGGCACTGGGAAGAGGGCTTTGTTAATGGCAGACATGACTTTCTCTTAAACTTTAGTCAGACTGTCTGGTTATAGTCTAGCTTTTAGCTAAGGCATAAAGAATGCCTGCTCCTGCTTTAAGGCTGAATTCCACTTGAGCAGTGACTTGAACAGACTGTGAAATATATGTCCCTCTGATGTGAGTGCTCGAGTTACTTCTGTGGTAATTGGTGCCACTGGATTGTTTTACTTCTGCCATCATTTTAGAATTATTTGTGTATTTATTTTCATGTGTTATGGGTGGTTTGATGTGTGTGTGCATGTGCACCATGTGCATGCCCAGTGCTTGGAGAGGCCAGAAGGAAGAGTCAGGCCCCTGGAACTAGAATTATAGGTAGCTGTGAGCTGCCACATGGGTGCTGGAAACGAAGTCTTGGTTCTCCGGAAGAGCAACCAGTGTTCTAAGCCGCTAAGCCATCTCTCCAGCCCTGCTTCCGCCAAGTTTTTAGACTAAGCCATGTGCCATGCTCTTTTGAATGTAGATTATACTGGAATTAGGTAACAATCTCCACTTTAAAATTTGTTATTGAGAGCTGCCAGAATTCTTCTCCAGTTAGCTGTAAATGAACATAACATTTGTGGAAAAAATGAGTTCCAGCTCATCCTCATTTTAATACTTCCAGAAATGCATTTTCTCTTCGTTGGTCTATGTTATACCACAAGAAGTATCTTCCTGGACCCAGCACTTTCCACTGGAACACTTACTTCCATCCTGGGCTTTAGGAATCTGATTATTAACACATTCACTAAGAGCCTGAGTGTGACAGGAAATTCACCTCCTTTCCAGCATCCCACATGTGAATTCTCCACAGGGAATGCACAGCACAGGCTAGCTGAGGACTAGCTGTGGTGAACATTGCAATGGGCTCTTCCCTCTTGACATAATTCTATATCTCACAGAAAAGGACACGATGCATTTCTGTATCAACATAAAATGCCTAGGGTAATCCATCATTAAGAAATTGGAGTGAAATGTAAAAATGGTTCTTGACATATGCAAACTGAACACATGATTTTGAAGACTAAATACTTTAACTCTTCATCTCAGTATTCCCAAGAGTGGATGAGGCAGAAGGTTTATCCTGTTGATAGATTTTTCTTTCCCTACCCCAAATCATCTGCAGCAAGGCATGGAGACCTTGATTTTTAGCCATCCATTGAGTTTTCATTCCATGGATGAATCTATTTATTTGCTTTTCCTATAAAGGGAGGCTTGTATGTCAAGCTCTAAGAAAGCCAAGCATAGACAGAGATTTATCAATATACTCAGTTTTTCATTGGCAAAATAGTAACAGCATTTTTAAGGACCTGACAGTTTTCTTCTCTCTTTATCAAATGAGGTATCTGAGTAAAATATTAGACTCCAGCTCATCTCTAAAATGACTTATGTCAAGTCGTGTACTCTCCTGACCCTAGGCTGGATAAAATTATTTGCACTAGATTGGGGTTTCAGGTTTTAAAATGGCCTAAAAAGAGAAAATTAGATTCAGATCTTTGTTTCAAAAAAGGATTTTGGATTGATTTTCAAAGCACTAATACTAATTATACTTTTCTTTGGGTAGTGTGACTCCTCTTATACCTAAGAACATATCACACATGTCAAAACCATTGCATTTTGACATTGCAAAAACATGCCTTGAACTCTTGAACTACTGTGAACAGAGCCACTGTTGTAGAGACCTTTTTTGTAAGGTAGCTGATATTCCTAAGTATGTAAAAAGCTGTCGCTTTCTAGAGACAGGCTCAAATGAATGTATATAAGGACTGTGAGAAAATAAATTGGGTTTTAAAATAAGAAGTGGATGATAAATTGTATCCAAAATGTGCAGATGGGAATGTAGTGTGTAGCTATGTTTTCATTGTTGAAGGCTGAACAGAGTTCCACGGAGTCATGGATGACATTCAGATGTTTCATGAATTTTGAATCTGTGAACATATGCATTTTATAGTAATATATACTTATATTGTTTAGAAATAATGATATTTTAGAATTTAGTAAGAACTCAGTGATAGCCTTCATACCAAAATGTTTAACTTTGCCAACAGCAAGTCATAAAAGTATTTATTTTAAAGCTTTTTAATATTACTGCATAACTTCCTGCTGCCTCCAGGTGTACATACTTCTCTGCCTAAATGTTATATTTTTATGTATGCATTTTCAGAAAGCATATTGTTTTGTAAAGTGGCAAAGACAATAAATTAAGCACTCCTTGCACTTGTTTCTGTAAGGCATAAAGAACTCTATTTTAAATAAAAGAAAATGTGTCATATGTTGGCATCCATGTGCTCATTCTCCATTTCACAACTGTGTTTATATTTGTATGCTGAGTGCAGGCAGGGGACTGGCGATTGAGTACTGAGTTCTGGTTGCACTGGAATTTCCCCCTACCTTCCCTCCCTTCTTCCTTCCCTTCTTTTCCACCAAGTTATTTAGGATTCCAGAATTTCAAAGCCAGAGACACACTTATTTAAAGCCATTTTTTTCTGAATGACATTTAGGACAATATGTTCTTAAGGGTTTTATCTTTTCAATATTTTGCATTAATTTTTCCCAGTTTTTAATTTTATGTGCATGTTTTACCTACATGTGCACAAAGTACATACAGTGTTCACAGAGGCCAGAAAAGGGCAGTGCATCCCCTGAGACTGGACTTTCAGATGGTTGTGAGACATCATATGGATTGTGGGAATTGAACTCAGGTCCCCTGGAAAAGCAGCCAGTGCTCTTAAATTGCTGAGTCCCCTCTCCGTCTCCCTAGCCCATTTTGCATTTTAAACATAATTTATTGAAGGGCTACCAGCTTGACCTGCTCTCAAGCCTAAAGGAGCTTCTATCACACTTGAAAATCGTAACCACTCAAGCCATGGACAGGCCTCTCCAACATGCAGAATAAACTGTGTCTTCACTGCTGGTGTCCCCACCTTCTTCTCCAGACTCTGGCTTCCTGCTGTTTCTTGGACTTTCAAACATATACTTGTCCTAGGTGTTTGCCGGGAATGTTCTTTCCCTAGATGTGTATGCACTACAGGTGTCTGGTAGGGTGCCCCCTTTCCCGTGCTTCCCTCATCATCCACCCCGAACTTGACCTTCCTTCCCATTTTTTAAATTGCATTTATTGCATTTAGCACTAGTTGGCTTTACTTTCCAACCTATGGATGGATATAGATTCACGAGGTCTAAATTCCTGAGTACTGGATTAGGGTATTTGAAGATACAGTTGTGGTGTGTGTGTGTGTGTGTGTGTGTGTGTGTGTGTGTGTGTGTGTGGTTTTCGAGACAAGTTTTCTCTGTGTAACCCTGCCTGTCCTAGAACTCACTTTGTAGATGGGCTGTCCTTGAACTCACAGAGATCTGCCTGCTTCTGCCTCCTGAGCCCTCGGATTAAAGAAGTGTGCCACCACGCCTGGCAAAGATACACTTAAAACCTTAAGAGCAGTGCATTATTTGCCCAATGAGACCTACTATCCCCAATTGTTTGTAATTAACCTGGAGAACATTTTATCCTAACTAATGATTATTTGGGAACAATATCACAATTTTGATGCTTTGGGGACTTGGTAAAAGAGGCAGAATACTATGTTGGTTTTACTTTTGGTAAAAGTCCTGAAATTCTTTTCCTTCTTTTTAGTTTTCTTTTGGGGGAAACAGCTTTGTTAATAAGCACCCCAGTGATTTTGTATTAAATTAGTACTAAACAGATTCATAAGCAATTTTTATTTTAAAACAATTCTTATTTTTATTTACTTACATATTAAAAAGAACTTGCTAATTAAAAAAACAAAAAGCAAACAAACAACAATCACACACCAAAATTAACAAGACCCCAAGTGTATGTAGTTCAATGAACTTGGGTCTAGTTTGAGTGATCAATCTGAAGCTGTGGAACTTCTTGGAAGATATGCACTTTCACTGACCTGGACCAGCAGGTGGCTCTTCTGCAGCATGCTCCTGAGAGGGAGGACTAGGAGAGAAGAAAAAGATGGAGACAGGAAAGCTGCGGTCAGGAGGTCTTGCACAAACTGTGTCTTATGTCTAGCAAGTATATTAAGAAGTTCAGTATCTTACATACAGTTTGCAGGGGGGAAACAGAGCAAAGTCAGCGGAAACTATAACACAGTCGGACAGAGTCAGTAGGAAGCTGATCAAGCAGTGTTGCTCCTCGAAGGGAACATGGAACTTTTCAAGTGCTCCACAGAATGAAAGCTCCCTGATGGCCTTGAGACTGATAACCACAGTCCTTCAATGGGGGGAGGGAAAGATGAGTTCCTGGGCTCCCAAACTGTAGCTTCCTCAAGGGCCTGGCCCCTGGCCTTTACTAGCTTCACCAAGCTAATTTCTCCTCCATACATCAGGGCCTCAGGGAAAGCCCTGGTCAGGCCTGGCCCCCAACATTTCACTATCAAATATATTTTTTATATACTTACTCTCCATAAAAAAATAAAATGAAATAAAACATTACTTTTGATTCAAGGTTTCACCATGAATCTTAGGCTGACCTTGAACTCAATGTGTTGTCCCAAAAGTAACAGCAATCCTCTGGCCCTTCAAGTGCTGGGATAATAGATAGGGTCCATCATGCTAGGTAAATTGCTTTGATTAAGTCAATTCTGAACTGGTTTCAGCACCAGCTGTGTCCTGTGGCTGGAGAGACATTTCTCTGAGTTACTGTCAACTGTGCTGAATATGAGATAACACAAATGAGCTGCTTTCTGAAGTCCAGTGGTGGCTTTTGCTTTCTCAGGCCATCATTTTTCTATTTCAGTGTCTTAAGTTTTAAACAAAAATTTGTGGAGATTCATGCTAATGAAATAGTTTATCTAGAGTGTAAACTTGAAATTGGATACATGCTTTGCCCCCCCCCAATTAGGATACATTTCTAGCCATTGGGGAACCCTAAACCTAGACAGGGAGTAAGATTTTCCAAAGGGCTGCTTGACTTCTAGGGGCAATAATTGTTCTGAAAATTATTAAAGCTTGCATTAGGTAGTTTCCTTAAAGTCTGTTTAATTCCAGTGGTTTCCTCTGAGAGGTTTTTCACACACCCCACGGTTGATAGTCACTACTATATCTAACAACATAATTATGATCACTTCTGTAATTAAAATATTTTATTATTATTTTCTTCTATCTCCCAGTCAAAAAATCTTTATCAGATATTGTTTCTAAATATACAGCAATGTAAGAGTCATTGTCAGTGATATTTCAATTCTGACTGATGAATTAAGTACATGTCATTTAGAAAGCCACCCGAGGAAAGTATATATTGTTCTGTGTATTATATAATCTGAAAATGATATAACACCCACAAGAGATACCGAGCAAACATTTGTTTAAAGAGAATGGCTTTCAAGAACTTTCAGAGTAAATTAAATAACTCCTAAAATCTTGAAGTGGTAATAAATATTTAATGGCAAGAAAACAAGACAGTGGTGCATTTGAGAAGAAGACAAGGCAGGAATATAGGAAGCAATCTCACTTTAGAGGGTAGAAATGGAGCTATCCTAAACAGAATCAAAAACATGCTTTGTGTGGGTACAAACATTAAATGTCAGCGAAGACATAGGACCTATGTGTCAATTCAGATAGAAGATCAAGGAAGTTGACAAGCTGAAGCTTCCAGAGCAGGAAATAGTTGCATGAGTCAAATGTGAGGGGGGAAAAAAACATATAGGAAATCCTCCAATCAGGCAGGGATGCCACTTTTGGCTCTGAGTAACCTGCAGAATGAATGGTGGCAATGTAGAAGGATTGGCTCTTCATGCTGATGCTGTCCTTAAGAGAGCTTCTGAAGGTTTTAAGGCAGCACTAGTTACATGCAGTTTAGCATTTAAGGTGGTACTAGTTGCATGGAGTTAGCATGTAGTAAAAGCAGATGGAAGCATTACCTTAAGAGTCTTGTCAAAGTAATGTGAAGACTCCTCAGTATCCTATCTCCCTCCTTGGTAAATGTTTATAGATGTTGTCACATTGAAGGATTTCAAGAGGGTATGCTGTGTCTCACAAGCAGTGCAACATAGTATCACAAGGGGGAGAAAAAGAAATGAAATATTTCTTCTTTAATCACTTGGCATAATAATTATTTTTTAAAATAATTTTTTAAAAGCACACGCATGCACGCACACCACTGTAAAAGGTCTACCTTGTCATTCTCTTTCTGCATGAAGAAATTTCCAGGTGCCACTGAACTGTGTGCATTAAATTTCAAATATAACCAAATCGGATTTAGAACTACTAATGGCTGTTCCATAGAAGAGCCCTTGCTTCAGCAACTTAGGAAATTACACTTGATTTTCTTTTGAGTGTAACTCAATTGTGCTTGAAATTGTTCATTTGAACCCTTCTAAACAAGAAGCAGGTGGTTAAATACGGGCCCTATTTAACATTTACACAAAACGTTCCCAGCACAATGCTCTGTTGCCCTTTGAATGTCAGCTGCCTTTCCCCTAGCTCTCACAGCCTGTCTGTCCTTCCCTGGTCATTTCACGTGACCTTGCTATACATCCCCGAAAGGAGAAGTGGCTCCAATGTAGTTACCTGCTAGGGAGTATTAGACAGTTTTTATAGTCTTTCGGCTAAAGCTTTTAATATAGCCGAGTGCTGGTTACCGAAGCAGTTTAAGAAAAAGGAACTGCTGAGTTTGCCTTATTTTAAATGGAGAAACACAGAGTGACATAATCATATAAGATAGTGAACCGGAACGGGGAAATACAGCCTAGGTTTGCTAGACATCAGAAGCAAGGCTTTGCAAAAACTCATTTCAACCTTATGCGGCAGCCTAGGTCTTTGCTTTCACAAAATCTATGAGCTAGTTCATGGAATGCACGTGCCCATAGCTCAACTCTTCTTTTGCCAGAATATATGGGTGATACCATAAGCATCTGCTGAGAAGCCTGCTGTCTTGAGGCACTGGAAGTTTATATCGATTAGGTAGGAAGGTGATGTTCAGAAATGTACACATGATGTCCTTTCTTTTCTGTAGTAGTCTTTTCTGGGAGCAGGATACATTTTCTCTCCCACTTCTCTCGACCATATGCCCCACCCTCTCGCATCATAGAACCCTTGCTCACTAATGTGAAATCTTTCTCTATGCTCACTAAGGACTGACTCTGTGTCTCTAATGTCTAACGTTTACCCAGGATTCTGCTTGACACGCTTCCTCTCAAGTTATCCCTTGGTGACCTCCTTTGCTCTTTCCCTTTACCAAGGCAGAGAACTCCTGAACATGTGTATTTGTTCCAGACTTCCCTCCTAAGCTCCAGAGCTGTTGATGCAAAATGTACCACTCACTGCAAAGTCAGTAAAGGAGAGTCGATTCAAGTATGAGTGACCTTGGCTCAGAAACATGCAATTCAGCTACCCCAAATAATAGGCTTCAAATGTGACAATGGTTTCCTGAAGTTCTCACAGTTATAGAACAACACAAAGCATATAATCAAAGCACTTAGAATATATCAATGGAAGAACCATCAGGTGGATGGACTATAGTCAAGTCAGAAATCTCTGCTACAGGCTTTTGATAGTACTTCACATTTTTTAAAAATTTAGTTTAGTGGAAGCTATCAGTCTACAAACACATCCAAAGTGGTTTTATGTGACCACTACGAGGATGTTCAATAAGCCATCAATGAATATTCATCAAGGGAGCTAAACAAAGCCAAAGATGATTGACTCTGAGTCAGGCACATTCCAACTCTTCACAGTCATGAAGTTCCTATCAAGCAGTCTTGAAGAATCCTGAACCCAGGTGTCTGTCACTCCCACCCCTACGAAGGAAACCCAGTTCATAACTTTACTGTCTCACAGCTTCCTGATGCAGCCACTCGAATGTGACAGCATCACTTCAGAGGAAAGGATGCCATTTGGTTTTCAACATTCTCTCTTTAGTGTATTTTTTAGATCCAACTGGGCTGTTGGATGTTTTGACACCTCTTTTTTCCAGTGGGGGTGTATTTCTGGGTACAATCCTGCTCTATGAACACCGCTCACTTTGTACTCCCCTTCATCTGCTGAATATTTAGATTGTTTCCGGTTTGAAGCTTTCTAAATTACTATTAAAAACCAAATGGCAGACATTTGAATTCATAAGCTTAATGAAGACCCATTTGCTAATTTGTTCATGTGTGGTGTGATTTTATGTTCTAACTGAACTCTGTCTACTCCAAAATAATAACAAATTCTATCCTGTGAGTGGCAAAAGGTTCAGAGTTTTAGATTTTAGTTTGGAGTCTCCCATGCATCCTAATCTAGTTCCTGTTCATGATGGGAGGAAGGCTATCCCTGTATGAAGGGCCCATCACAGCAGCATCTTTCAAGAATATCTTCCTATGTTTTAATATTGGTACCTTTATTAAAGTTCACTTTGTCATGTGGTTTGGGGTCTGTTTCTTATATCTGCACATCTATAAATATGCCACTCATATATTATCTGCATTATGCTTTTAATAATACATCTTTAAAAGAAGCAACACAATGTTTCCAACTTTGTCATTCGATTTTGATCTTGCTTTGGGCTGTGCTCAGTCTTTGAGCTTCAATAGACACTGGAGAATCAGATTTTCACTTTTGTTTTCATTTATCCATCTTCCTTTCATGCTCCCCTCCATAACCCACTAGGTCCGATTATTACTTTCTGTTAGAATGTTTACTGATCTTGTCAGCTTGATCTTGTGCAGGTGGCCATAGCTACAGTGACTGCAATGGCCATGACATCACTTAACAGTGCTCTTCACCTTCTTCTGCCCCTTCTTTCACAATGTTCTCTAAACCTTAGGTGTGGGTTGACATGGATGACCATTTAAGACTCAGATCTCTGATCACTTTCTCAGTGCTTTGACCGGTTAGCAGCATTAATTTCTGACCACTGACTGCAGAGAGAAAACTTCTGGCCAAGGTTGAGGGCAGCACTAATCTTTGGATACAAATATAAACATCTAGAAGATGGTTTGACAACATGTTGGTTTAGCAAAACTGTTGTTGCGGTAGGTCCTTCCCTCAGGTTTATGACCTGCAGAGTCATGGGCTTCGGACCAGGCTTACAGTACCAGGCACGTACTTCCTCCTGTGGAGCAGGCTCCAAATCCAATTCAAACACAGTTGGTTGTCTCCATAGCTTTCATGCCACCACTGTACCATTGAGTCCAGCATGCCTGACTGGACAGAGTAATAGCATGGAAGTTCACTGCTGTGTAATACCATTCCTGGTTCTTCTCCCCTGGAAGCCTAAATAAACACTGGCTAGCACTATGAAAGCTAGCCAAAAGGTAGGAAATCTTCAGGTTAGTTCTAGCTTGATTTCCCTCCGTCTTGTAACCACAGTGTATTGGGTCCTCAGCAGTAGGGTTTTACCATATAGTTCTGGTGGGCAACCCATGAGCAAAAAGAAAAAAGAAAGATAGTAGTAAAACATCAAGCAAGCAAACAAACAAACAAAACCACCACTAACAGTAGTAGCCTATGGTTTGTTTTTTTTCGGGGGAGGGAAGGTGTGATAGGGTGGGGAGCTCTGGAGTTTCCTTGACTAATAACTCATAAGGAGGTATCCCATGCCTGGTACTGAGATTTCAGTTTAACAACTCATGTCCTTTGGGGAAGACATTTGTGTTCATTCATGTAGGATATCTCCATTCTTTGGTTATATTTTAAAATTATTTTACAAACTACTGGGTTTCCAGAGTGTTTTTTTTTTCTCCTTTTTAAAAAATTTATTCTTCTCTCATGCATTACATCCAGACCACAGTTTCCTGTCCCTCTACTCCTCCCTGTTTCTCCCACATACCTTTCCTCTCTCCCAGACCCACTCCTCCTCCGTCTCCCTTCAGCAAAGAGCAGGCCTTGCAGGGATATCAGCTGAAGACAGCATAGCAAGCACCAATAAGCTTAGGCACAAGCCCTTGTATCAAGGCTGGACAAGGCAACCCAGTACAAGGGAAAGTGTCCCAAGGGTAGGCAGAAGCATCAGAGACACCGCCAGCCCACTCCTAAGAACACCAGGAGTTTGAGTCTATGGGCTGTGTTCTCTTGTGGTGTACAAAATCCCTATGGCTCCTTTAATCCTTCCTCCCCTTCTTCTGAGGGGTTACCAAGCTCTGCCTAATGTTTGGCTGTGGGTATCTGCATCTGCTCCCATTGGTTGCTGGATGAAGTCTCTCTGATGATGACTGGGCTAGGCTCTGATCTCTGAGAATAGCAGAATACCATTAATAATCATTTCATTGACTTTTTCTTCTTTTTTTTTGCCAGTCTTGTTTGGTTCTATCCTGGGTCTCTGGACTGTGTGGCCTCTGGTTCCTGGTCATCCAGGTAGTGTCAGGTGTGGGCTACCTCTTGTGGCATGGGCCTCGAGTTGACCCAGTCATTGGTTAGCCACTCCCACAAGTTCTAAGCCAGCATTTCCCCAGCTCATTTTGTGGGCAGGACAAATAGTAGGTTGAAGGTATTGTGGCTGGGTTGATGTCCCAGTCTCACCACTGGAAGCCTTGCCTGGTTACAGAAGATGGCCGGTTCAGGCTACTTACCCCACCCCCAATAACTAGGAGACTTTGCAAAGGTCACTCTTGTAGGTTCCAGGGAGTTTCCACAGCAGGAGCTTTCCACATTGCCTCTCCAAAGTCCCCCAATTCTAGTGACCTCTTTCAGTACTCTCTCCTTCCATCACCCCACCCCCATCTGATCCCTCCTATTTCCATTCCCACCCACTCCCAGTCCACCTGTAAAATCTATTCTATTTTCCATTCCCAGGGAGATACATGCACCCCCTCCCTGTTACTTAGCTTCTTAGGTCTGTAGATTGTAGCATGATTATCCTTTACTTAACAGTTGGTATTCACTTATGATTGAGTACACAGCATGTTTGTCTTCCTGGATCTGGGTTCCCTCACTCAGGATGATTTTTTCTAGTTCCATCTATTTGCCTGCAAGTTTTGTGATGTCATTTATGTTTTTTAACAGCTGGGTAATATTCCGTTGTGTAAATGCGTTGCATTTTCTTTATCCATTCTTTGGTTGAGGCACATCTAGGTTGTTTCCATTTCTGGTTATTATAGATAAAGCTGATGTGAACGTAGTTGAACAAGAGTCCTTGTAGTAAGATAGAGTATCCTTTAGGTATATGCTCAAGAGTGGTATAGCTGGATCTTGAGGTAGATGGATTCACAATTTTCTGAGGAATTGCCATGTTGATTTCCATAGTGGATGTACAAGTTTGCACTCACACCAACAGTGGAGGAGTGTTCCCCTTGCTCCACATCCTTCTCAGTATCAGCTGTCATCAGTGTTTTTTTATCTTAGCCATTCTGACAGATGTAAGATGAAATCTCAGAATTGTTTTGATTTGCATTTCCCTGGTGCCTAAGGATGTTGAACATTTCCTTAAGTGATTCTTGGCCATTTGAGATTCCTCCGTTGAGAATTCTCTGTTTAGATCTGTACTCCATTTTAAAAATTGTGTTATTTGGTTTGTTGATGTCTGGTTTCTTGAGTTATTTATATATTTTGGATATCAGCCCTCTGTCAGATGTGGGTTTCCTGAAGACCGTTTCCCATCCTGTGGGCTGCTATTTTGTCATTTTGACAGTGTCCTTTGCCTCACAGAAGCTTTTCAATTTCATGAGGTCCCATCTTTTAATTGTTGATCTTAGTGCCTGCATGGTTGGTGTTTTGTTTAGGAAGTTGTCTCCTGTGCCAATGAGTTCAAGGCTTTTCTCCACTTTCTTGTCTATCAGATTCAGTGTATCTAGTTTTATGTTGAGGTCTTTGATCCACTTTGACTTGAGTTTTGTGTAGGTTGATAGACATGAATCTACTTTCATTCTTCTACATTCCTACATCCAGTTAGATCAGTACCATTTGTTGAAGATGCTTTCTTTTTTCCATTGTATAATTTTGGTTTCTTTGTTAAAACCAAGTGTCCATAGATGTGAGGATTTACTTCTGGGTCTTTGATTTGATTCCATTGATAACCTGTCTGTTATTATGTCAATACCATAAAGTTATTACTCTAGTTCTGTAGTACAGCTTGAAATAAGGGTTGGTGATACTTCTGGAAGTTCTTTTATTGTACAAGTATAGTTATTCTGGGTTTTTTTGCTTTTCCATATGAAGTTGAGTAGTTCTTTCAAAGTCTTTAAAGAATTGTGATGGAATTTTGATGGGGATTGCATTGAATCTGCAGATTGCTTTTGGTAAGATGGTCATTTTTACTGTGTTAATCCTACCAATCCTTGAGCACACGGGAGATGTTTCCATTTTCTGATATCTTCTCCAATTTTTTTCTTCAAAGGCTTGAAATTTTTGTCATACAGGTCTTTCACTTGCTTGGTTAGAGTTATCCCAAGAAATTTTGTATTATTTGTGGCTATTGTGAAGGTTATTGTTTCCCTAATGTCTTTTTTTAATCAAAGATTTATTTATTTATTTTATGTATGACTGCTCTCTCAGCATATATACCTTTATGCCAGAAGAGGGCATTTGATCCCACTAGAGATGGCTGTGAGCCACCATGTGCTTGTGGAAATTGAACTCAGGACCAGTGCTCTTAACCACGGAGCCATCTGTCCAGCCTGTTTCCCTGATTTCTTTCTTAGCCCTTTTATCATTTGTATAGAAGAAGGCTACTGATTTTTTTTTTTTTTAGTTAATCTTGTATCCAGCCACTTCACTGAAGGTGTTTATCAGCTGTAAGAGTTCTCTGGAAGAATTTTTGGGGTTGCTTATGTATACTATCATATCATCTGTGAGTAATGATACTTTGACTTCTTCCTTTCTATTTCTATCCCCTTGATTATCTTTAGTTGTCTTATTGCTCTAGCTAGAACTTCAAGTACTATATTGAATAGCTACAGAGAGAGTGAATAACCTTGTCTTGTTCCTGATTTTAGTGGAATTGCTTTGAGTTTCTCTCCATTTGTTGTTGGCTATCAGCTCACTGTATATTGCTTTTTAGTATGTTTAGGTATGTTGTTTGTATTCCTGATCTCTCCAAGACCTTTATTATGAGAGAGTGCTGGATTTTGTCAAAGGCTTTTTCATTATCTATTGAGATAATCATGTGTTTTGTTTTTTCTTTCATTTTGTTCATATTGTGGATTGCATAGACAGATTTTAGTGTGATGAGCCATCCCTGCATCTCTGGGATGAAGCATGTGTTTTTGGATTTAGCTTTCAAGTATTTTACTGAGTATTTTTGCATCTAAGTTCGTAAGGGAAATTGGTCTATAATTCTCTTTGTTTGTTGTGTCTTTGTGTGGTTTGGGTATCAGGGTGATTGTGGCCTCATAAAATGAATTTGGCAATGTTCCTTCTGTTTCTGTTTTGTGAAATAATTTGAGTACTGGTATTAGCTCTTTTTTGAAGGTCTGGTAGGATTTTGTACTAAAACCATCTGGCCCTGGGATTTTTTTGGTTGGGGGACTTTCAATGATTGCTTCTATTTCCTTGGTTGTTGTGGGTCTATTAAAATTGTTTATCTGGTCTTGATTTAACTTTGAGAAAATTGTCCGTTTCTTTAAGATTTTCTAATTTTGTTGAGTTCAGGTTTTTAAAGTATGACCTAATGATTTCTTTGGGTTTCCTTGGTTTCTGTTGTTATGTCCCTCTTTTTGCTAATTTTATTAATTTGGATATTCTCTCTTGTCTTTTAGCTAGTTTGGATAAGGGTTTGTCTATCTTGTTGATTTTCTCAAAGACCCACCTCTTTGTTCCATTGATTATTTGTATTGTTCTCTTCGTTTTTAATTTATTTATTTCATCCCTGAGCTTGATTATTTCCTGTCATCCACTCCTCTTAGATGTGTCTGCTTCTTTTGTTCTAGAGCTTTCAGATATGCTGTTAAGTCACTGGTATGAGAATTATCTAATTTCTCCATGCAGGCCCTTAGTGCTGTGAACTTTCCTTTTAGCACTGTTTTCATTGTGTCCCATAGGTTTGGGTATGCTGTGCATTTATTTTCTTTGAATTCTAAGAAGTCTTTCACTTCTTTCTTTATTTCTTCCTTGATCCAGTGGTAATTCAGTTTCCATGGGTTTGTAGGCTTTCTGGTGTTTCTATTTCTGTTGAAATCCAACTTTAATACATGGCAGGATATCTGATAGGAGGATACAGGGGGTTATTTCAATTTTCTTGGATCTGTTTAGACTTGCTTTTTGAATAAGTATGTGGTCAGTTTTGGAGAAGGTTCCCTGAGGTGCTGAGAAGAAGATATATTCTTTTGTGTTTGGGTGAAATGTTCTGCAGATATCTGTTAGGTCAATCTGAAGCCTGTCACTATTAATATGTGGGGTTCAATATATGATGTAATCTTTATTAATGTTTCTTTTGCAAATGTTGATGCTCTTGTATTTGAGGCATAGATTTTCAGAATTGAGGTGTCATTCTGGTAAATGAATCCTTTAATGAGTATAAAATGTCATTCTCTATCTCTTTTGATTAATTTTGATTTGAAGTCTATTTTATTAGCTATTAGGGTAGCTATACCAGCTTGCTTGTTAGTTACATTTGAATGGAAAAATCTTTTTAGAAACCTTTCTCTGAGGTAATGTCTATCTTGATATATAATATATAATTATATATAATATAATATATATTAATATATTGATATTGAGATGTGTTTCTTGTATGCAGCAGAAGGATGGATCCTGTTTTTGTATCCATTCTGTTAGCCACTATCTTTTTATTGACAAATTGAGTTCATTGGTATTGAGAGATACTAATAACCACTGGTTGTTTATTCCTGTTATTATATTGTTGATGGTGGTGGTGGTAGTGTGTGTGTGTGTGTGTGTGTGTGTGTGTGTGTGTGTGTGTGTGTGTTGGGGGTTCCCTTCCTTGAATTTTGCTTGTATAAGATTGTCTATCTCTTGCCTGTCTTCTCCTGGCTATAGTTAACTTCCTTCATTTGGAGTTTTCCTTCTATTACATTCTGTAGGGCTGGATTTGTGAATAGATATTGAAATTTAACTTCTTCATGAATTATCTTTTTTTCTCTACCTATGGTGACTGAAAGTTTTGCTGGGTATATTATTCTGGACTAGCATCATCATCTCTTAGAGTCTGAAAGGCATCTGTCCAGGCCCTTCTGGCTTTTAGAGTCTTCATTGAGAAGTTCAGTGTAATTCTTATAGTTGTCTTTATATGTCACTTGCCTTTTTTCCCTTGTAGCTTTTAATATTTGTTTTTTTTTGTCCTGTATGTTTAGTGTTTTGATTATTGTGTGATGTGTGGACTTTATTTTCTGATTCAATCTATTTGGTTTAAGCTTCTTGTACCTTTATAGGCATGTCCTTCTTTATGTTAGGGAAATTTTCTTCTATGATTTTATTAAATATATTTTCTGGGCTTATGAACTGGGATTCTTCTCTTTCTTCTATTCCTATTATTGTTAGGGTTGGTCTTTCCATGGTGCCCCCGATTTCTTGGATACTTTGTGTTAGGAGTTTTTTAGGTTTAACATTTTCTTTGACTGATGAATCTGTTTCTTTTATTGTATCTTTAATGCTTGAGATTCTCTCTTCCATCTCTTGTATTCTTTTGGTGATGCTTGCTTGAGTCTGTAGTTCCTGTTTCTTACCCAGATTTTTCCTAAGTTCTCTCAGTTTGTGTTTTCTTTATTGCTTCTATTTTGGTTTTCATGTCTTGAATATTTTCCTTCACCTGTTGGTTTTTTCTTGGCTTTCTTGTCACTCTTTAAGGGATTTGTTGATTTCCTCTAATTTTTTGGTTGTCTTTTCCTCAATTTCTTTAAGGGAGTTTTTAATTTCCTCTCTAAGGACCCCTGTCATATTCATAAAGTTGTTTTTAAGGTCATTTTATTGTGTGTTCACTGTGTTGGAATATTCTTGCTGTGGTAGGATAGCTACTTCTGATGTTGCCATATTGCCCTGGCTATTGCTGACAATATTTTCACCCTGACATTTAGGCATCTGGGTTTGGAGTGATTAGTTCTAGTCCCTGATTTCTGAGTTTGTCTTTATTGGATAGGTGTTTTGTTTCTAGGTTTCTGTTTCCTCTTTGGTTTTCTAGTCTTTGTGGCCTGGATTTCTGGATGCTAATGTGACTTCTGATCCAGTAGTGATCAAGTTGGAAGTTGACCTCTTCTTGTTGTTAGCTTGGCCTTTAGTGCAGCAGGGGGTCTCTATTCATCTGATTGGTGTGGTCTGCACCTGGTCTTCTGACTGCTGTGGCCTGCACCTGAGCAGCTGAAGTCTGTTCAAGATTGGCTTGCCCCTGTTCTGACTGGTGTGGCTTGCCTCTGAGTGGTGGAAGTCAGCTGGGGTTGGTTGCAGGGCCCAGCAGCAGGGCTGGGAGCCAGCTAGGATGGTGGGTATGGGCTGCAGGAAGGCTCCTGAGGAACAGCATCCAGGGAGGGCAGCACTTCTGCTGGCAGACAGGTCACTCACTGGTTCTGACTGGTGTGGCCTGCCTCTGAGTGGCAGAAGTCCTGTACCTCCTTCTTTAAGGTTAGGAAGATTTTCTTCTATGATTTTGTTAAAAATAGTTTCTGAACTTTTGACCTGTGTTTCTCCTTGCTCTATTACTGATATTCTGAGATTTGGTCTTTTCATAGTGTCCCAGATTTTCTGGAAATTTTATGCCTGCCTTTTTTTTCTTTAGGTCTAACATTTTCTTTGTTAGAAGTATCCATTTCTTCTATCTTGTCTTCAATGCAGAGATTTTTCTCTTTCATCTTTTATAATCTGTGAGTGCGGCTTACCTTCGTGGTTCCTGATCAAGTTCCTAAATTTTCCCTCAACTTGAGCTTTTGTTATTGATTCTTTCCCCACTTTCCTACCTTGAACAGTTTTCTTCATTTCATTCTACTCTTTGGGGTTTTATAGATTCATGAATGGACTTATTCATATTCTCTTTAAGGTCCTTGAGCATATTGACGATAGTTATTTTGAAGTCCTTGTCTTGTGCTTTAGCTACATGGCATTTTTCAGGACCTACTGTAATAGGGTTTCTGGGTGCAAGTGGAGACATTTTGTCCTAGCTCTTATTGTGTTTGCATGCTTCTGTCTAGCCATTTGGATTTGGAATCACTGCAATTCTTAGTCTTGATATCTGGTCTTGTCTTTATTGGGTGGGTTTTCCTGTCCTTGCTTTTTGTTGCCCTCTCTGGGTCTTAGGAGCATGTGATAGCTATGGGTTGCTTGGTAGGGAGTCCTCCAAGTCTCTGCCAGGTGTTACTACTGGGTTCCTGATTAGAACTTGTTTTTACCTATTGGAAACTAAAGGCAGGAATGGAGATTGGCTTGAAGGGTGGGGGCCTGAAAGGGTCCCCAGGAGGGAGGAAGTTGAGTCTTCTATGAGGATCTGTGGAATCACAGGAAATAGAGGAAAAGAGGGAAGATGGGCCACTGCATGTGGTCTGCTACAGGGATGGGGGTGACATGACATTAGGGAATTGGACTTGGATGATGGGAAGGAGAGTGAAGATTGCCTACTTTTCCCTGGCTAGTGTGTTTTCAGGGAGAGAGTGGCTTGGATACTGGTGGTTGAGAGAAAGGGTTGGGGTGAGGAAGTGTGGGGGAGAATCTGCTTCCTCTTGTGCTTATTATAAAGCTTGTAGGGGCTACAGGGATGGGTCAGTGGTTAAGAGCACTGGTTGCTCTTCCAGAGGATCTGGGTTCAATTTCTCAGCACCACATGACAACTCACAACTGTCTGTAAGTCTACTTCCAGGGCATCTAACGCCCTCACACAGACACACATACAGGTCAAACACCAATGCCCATAAAAATAAATAAGTACAAATTTAAAAAATAAATAAAATTTATAATATATTGATGTTTTTAAAACAATTATGTTTTATATAATTAAATATTAAAAGTTAAAAAAGATAGTTTCTTGCCCCCCCCCCATGATATTAGTCATTTCATAGTTCTGAGTTTTGCTATTCCTCAATTGTACTTTTGCTTTACTATTATTTATGGAGTGTTGAATTCTCTCTGTATCTTTAATTTGCAAATATCTTCATTTTTAAAGAATTCTTTCACTGGGCATAGAATTGCTACTAGGGTGGAATGTGTCTATGTGTAGTATGTGTACATGTGTGCGTATATGTGTGTATTCATGTGTGTGTGTGTATGTGTGAGTGTTTGTGTGTGAGTGTGAGTGTGTGTGTGTGTGTGTGTGTGTGTGTGTGTGTGTGTGTGTCTATGAATAGGGGACTGGGTTGACTTTGACATCTTTTTCCATTGCTTTCCACTTCATTTACTGATGTAGTTTCTTTCTCTTAATCCAGAGCTCACCAATTCTTACTAGGCGAGCTAGCCAGATCACTCTTGACATCCTTTGTGTCTGCCTCCTGAGTGCTGAAATTTCAACTGGCCGCTATGTTTACCTAGCTTTTAAGTGTCTTCTAGACATCCAAGCAAGCACTTTCTCCAATTAGTTACCTCCATGCTGCTATACCAGTTTTTCATTTCTTATTTATTGTTTTGTCAAGATGTTTCATTAATTCCAAATTCTCATTGTTTCTGAGGTCAGTTGTAACTCTTTGTTGCTATGGATCCGTTTTTCCATTTTAACATTTAAATAAAAATTCATTAACCTTATTCTCTGACAATTTCATACATGTACTTAGTGTATTCGGATTACTCCTTCCTCTGTATCTTTTCTAATCCCTGTCAACATCTTTGTTCTCCCTATTGATCCCTTCCCACATTCATGTTTTTAAAATTATTTTGTGATGCACTGAATTTAACCAAGGCCACCTGTGTGGCCATTTGTTTGGAGGTACACGTTGCAGTCTGGTGGGCTTACCAGTTGACAGGAAACTGAAGATAGTCTCTCCTTGTCTTCCAGAATCAACAGTGAAAGGTAGGCCTGCAAACCCCTCTTCCATCCATGTTTTACTGAACATC
This sequence comes from Peromyscus aztecus, assembly GCA_902168405.1. NCBI lineage: Eukaryota > Metazoa > Chordata > Mammalia > Rodentia > Cricetidae > Peromyscus > Peromyscus aztecus. The sequence continues at coordinate 27,743 of CABHPQ010135710.1, forward strand.
GATGGGCCTGTTCTTATGCAGATCTAGTGCTGTTAACTACAACTGATATGAGTTCATGATTGCACTTGTGTCTTGCCCAGAAGTTGGTGTTTGGAAGTCCTTCTCCCTAACTCCTGGCTTTCATTCTTTCTGTTTCCTTTCTACAGTGTTTCCAAAGCCTTAGAGTAGGGTAATATAAATATGTCTTGCTTAAAGATGACTAGTCAACCACTACTTGTTATCACCACCAGTATTGATTGCTGCTTCCTGGAAAGAGAGACTTCTCTGATGAAGGCTGAGAGTAACATTTGTCTGCAAACACAAACGTATTTAGTTTTTCACTATGTAAATTTAACTAAGCAGCAGGATTAAACTCCCCTCTAAGGCCTGTGACATCCAAACCATGAGTACAGTACCAGGCATGGGTTCCCTCCTGTGGAGTACATCTCTAATGCAATCAAAGAGTTTTTACCTCTCTGACAGTCACGTCCTGTTGCACAATTGTCTTGTCTGCTAGATTGGTCTCATAGTTTGTATGATTCACAACTGAGTAAGATTGTTGATGTGTCATGATGTCTTGTTCACACTCCTACCTCTCCTGGGCAGTGTGCATTGTACTTTCTGACACAATGAAAACCCGACAGTAGAGGAGGAGACTTCCAGCTCACTTTAAGCTTGACTGCTTTGAATCTTGTAATCAAGGTGTGTGACTGCACAAAAGGGTCTTAACTAGTTTTTCTTCTTTAACAGCTGTTCAGCAATGAGATTGTAATGAATTTAGTGATTTTTTTTTTTTGTTTGTTAACTGAGGTTTGTTACATTAAACTTTTTGCTTTGTGTTTACAAGTTTAAACGACTTTTGGAAATTTTTCTGGACTCCATTTTTTACCCACATGTATTATCCTATCCCCTCTTCCATCTTTGAGGTATTTGAAATACATGAAAATCACTCAACTTGATACTGTTCTGGAGGCTCCCGAGTCTCCATTCATTGTTTCTGGGCTTCCTTACCATGTGTCACACAGTTTCAGTTCTTTTGTTTATTTTGACAAGTTCACTATTGCTTTATTTTGAGTTTTCTTTCAAAAAAGCATTTATTTATGTTTTGTTTGGGTATGAAAGCATGCACATGTGCCACCATACTATACTCTGTATACATGGAGGAAAACTTAAAGGAGTTGGTTCTCTCCACCATATGGGGTCTGGGGACCGAATTCAAGCCATCAGACTTAGCTACAAAAAGCCCTTACCCACTGAACCATGTAGCTGACCTTTCTTTGTGTGTTAGCTAATCTAATATATCCTCCAATAAAACTGTATTTCAGATGTGAACATCCTGGAATAAAATATATAGAGAAGTATCATTTGTTTCTTGTATTTTAATGCTGTCTGCTTGTTTTTCCATTTATTTTTATGCTTAAACATATCCACAGTATTGTTATCCAGTTTGGGTCTTTCTCTGCATCTCTTCTTCACAATCATTATTTCTTTTCCCATGGATAACTTTATTCTTTATGTATTTAGTTATTTTTTTTTTGCTTGATGCTTACAATGTAACATCTGCATAATTGTGTGTGCAATTTTCACTGACATCCTTCCTGAAGTGTTGACCTTTGATTTATAAGCATTTTAAGGGGCACAGAGAATAGTTTGTTCCTTTCAAGCCTAAATTTTCCTGCCTTGTTGGGAAAGGTGTGTTGTAACCATGACTCTAGACCAGCTTAGTTGAGTTGTAACACTGTGGCCTTCCTGAGATTTCAACAGGATGGTCAACATAAAAGATGCTCTACTTCCCGGTACTACACCTCCTCAGTGCAGTGTGAACTCCAAAAGTTGTCATGTCTACAGTTTCACAATAATTGTCCTTTGCAGATCATATGAATAGTAATCTAAGTTTGTGCCATGTAGCATTTAGGAAAAGCCTAAAGGAGACTGTCATATAGACTTAGAAGCTGTTTTCTGTGAACCATTCTCTGGTTCTTTAAATAAGAGGCATCTCCATCTTCTCACTATCTTTCCTTTCAATTCAGCAAGATAGTCAAGGTCAACATGCTTCTCCCTCTCTTGTTTTAGTCTTCCAGGATATACCTCTAGGAAAGCAAGCTGACTGTACTTCATGTTGTCTTTGTCTTAGGGACTATAACCCTGGACTGCCACCTGTTGTTGATATGCAAAGAAGTTTTAGATCCATGTATCTATCTACACACACACACACACACACACACACACACTCTCACACACACTCAAACCACACATGCACTCACACACACACACTCACATACACACCACATACATATATTTACATGTCTTTCACTGCTATATTTTACACATGTGACATATATATTTAAATCACATGTTCTTGCTCAGTTTTTTTAGGTGTTTATGATAAGAGGTCAATCATAGTGCCCCATAATCTACCAGGGTAGAAGCAGAAGTCCCTGTTTTGACTTTTACAGTTCTTAGCACATTGTGTTTGTTTTGTTCACCTAAATGCTATTCCATCCATTCCATTCTACTAGATTGTTTTTAGCCTATATCAAATCAAATACTATAGATAAGTGCATAAAGTACAATTTGAACACATTCAAATTATTAAAGTATGTTTATATCACTGAGAAAGAAAATAAATAGGGGTAAAATTAAAGTGTAATAAAAAGATCACAAGGATTTCAAGATCATTTCTTCATGTTGAAGTGCTGGAATAGATGGGTAGTAGGAGATGATGAATGACCATTTTTGAGAATGGACCTCATATAAGCAGTGTAAACATCATCAAAATGATCCTTGTCATGTTCAACTTTGTTGTAGGCATTGATGGGAGGTCATATTTTGTGCTGTGCCTACATTACCTGGCTCTTTAAGCATTAATTCTTAATGAAATTTCCAGATTTATAGCCCTCCAGAACCAAACCATTGGTTATTATTCTAAAAGAATGTAGGTAATTATATATACGTTTGACACTTTTATCTCATTTCTGACAGCTACACCTTTCCTCTCTAGAAGGCTGGGGGCTGGAGTGGCAGGTGCCTGGCATGCCCTCCATGTGACATCTGTGCGCCTCTATCTTACTCCTACTTCTTCTTTTTCTTTCCAATGGGGTATGGTCTTCCTTTCCTGGACTTTCTTACTATAGAAGCCTTCGAGTGGAGGAAGGCTTACAGTAGTCAGGATCAGTTTAAATGGGAACAGAATTTTATTACACACACACACACACACACACACACACACACACACACACACACACACAACTTCCTTCTTCCTGTGGCTTACCCACCTCTGAATCATTAGCCATACAAAACCCAGCACAAGGTCCTTTGAGGCTAGCCTCATAACACCTCAGCTTGTTTATGGAAAGTTGAGGAAGACAGCTTTAGGGACGGTTTGACAGTGTCCAGCAGAATTCAGTTCTATCGTGATGTGCCTTTTTGGTGCATAGTCTAATATACTCTGAACTACTTCCAGTTGGCTTCCATTTCCACTGAGATATCTAAAGGCAAGATGAAGTGTACAGGGACCATGTGCTTGCTGGTGTATGTACAATCAGTATTAATTGGTTAATAACCATTAGGTGTTAACATTTTTTGCTGTCATTCACCTCATCCTCCTGCTAAATTATCTGATACAAGCATCTTTGAAATTGATCTTTAGCATTACAAAAACTAGGTACTTTCTCCAAAGATATATATTTTTTTAAATTTTTGTTCTCAAAAATACAAATCCTAGCAATAATTATTTTTCCTCTGGTTACTGATATTTTAAGAATCAAATGAGTCCTCTTAACATCACAAAATAAATTACATGTGCATATCTACCCATTAGCTTTTGCATCCAATCCAAAGGTCTTTAAAGTCTACTTGTAGCTTCCATATTAAAGAAATATTTTGGGAGAAGAAATGCAAGTTTTTCTTGGGAAGGGAGCAGATGTGCACTGTGCATCTATTTTGATGTGTAAGTTATTTTCATTTACCTTTGTAGGTGGAATGTATTTTCCCCAAAATGATGGCAACAATGATTTTGATCTCATGGTCCTCTAGAACTGTACCACTTGCCAATCTGTGGAATCTGTTTTCCTTAACTTGAATTCAGGAATTTGTATAACTGAAAATTACAAAACAAAAGTGACCCAAATGATCTCTGAGGGTAACTCATGAGAGATACTGCATCTTGCTGGCTCACAGGCTTACTCTTAAAACCTAGTTACCACAATGTGAGGAAGCCCAGGACACTAGGAAATATTATAATGTAGACAATCTATATGACAGTCCCACACAAGGTTCTCCCACAACATCTAGAATCAAACAGTAGACATGTCTAAGAAAGCAAGCCTTCTAAGGATTCTAAGCCCCAGCCAATAAATTACCTATAAACTTAAATCTATCAGCTGCTGTCTCAAACATCATGAAGCAAATAATAAATGTGAATGTAGTCTTAGTTTTTGAGTTTCCTCTGTTAAGGCTGAGTTGAACATAGAAGCAATTCTCACAGAATATTCCTGAAATTGCATATTTTGAAGGAAAATCAATGTCACTCTTTATGGCATTGGTTTTAGGTGGCTTTATGGGAGCAGTAGATAGCTGGAACACATTTTGTTTCCAGGAGTGAAGTAAAGCCCAAACCAGATTAATCTATGTAGTAATAGATTTCGGATTGAGGCGGGTGAGGATGGACAGTATCTTTACAAAAGCCCAGAGAAAATTATTTAACAAAAGCCCAGAGAAATTCAGAGAGAAAGGGGAAATCTAATGGACCTTGAGAAGCCTGCTGCTGCTGGAAACGAGTGAGGAGGAAGCCACAGGAAGAAGGAGGGGAAGAACTCTCATACACACTGGCACAAAGTTTAGCAACAATATCTCCTGCAGTGAGGTGAAAATAGGAAATATACCTATTTTCCTAGCTAAGGAGTATTGCAGAGAGAGGCTTGAAAGTGGTTTGCCTACCGTCTGTTTCTAACTGCCTGTAGTAAAATTCAAGGAAAAGAGATGAGCTAAAGAAAGAAATGTTATATATAAAGTCTCCAGGACTTGCTGGGTTGGAAAAGAAAACTGTATCTCATTCCCAGCCTCTCCAGATGGCAAATGATGCTAAATTAAGACATGGCTTCTGAACAGAGATCAAATCCAGGGTGCTGTCAAGAAAACATGAACGAAAGAGAAATACCTTTTGTTAAGGCTCCATTGAGTTCTGAGCTAGTGTGCCATAGGTCATTTTAAACAGACAAAAGACCATCGTGCGACAGTTTTGTGGTGTTTCTCCCAGATTCCTTGTGTGAAATAATAAGGTTTCCGGGAATCTTAGTAGTGTTCTTAAAGAGAGCCCATGTTTTTTTTTTGTTGTTTGTTTGTTTGTTTTTTGTTTTTGTTGTTTTTTTGGGGTTTTTTTTTGAAGATTTATCTCAATGAGATTTATGCATGTGGCTTTTGTCTAATTGAATAGATTATAAATTGATTCATAAGGAATACACCAATGTTTAAAGGAATTGTATCACCCGGTACTGACAAGAATAGAGACAGTATCTCCTGAAGAAGAAAGCAGACCATGAGTATGATTCAACTACAAGGATGACCTACATCTTATGGCATAGAAAGGATGTATAGTGATTGATAGAGTCCAAATATAGAGTAGACGGCCATGAAGAATTCTTTGGTAGTAGGTCTGAGCCATAACCAAGGAACGGGGAACATGTACTAGGCTATATTATATAATGATTATGGACCAGGGACTGCTATGTTTTACCTGTTGTCTCGTTTTCAAATGAGCACACTTCATGATCCTCCATCTACCACATCACATGTCAGCCATGTGTGGAGTTCAATTTACATATCATCAGATCAATGGGATTAGCATCCAGAGTGGAAACCTTGGAGGACCATGCTCTAAGGACTTTATCTGATTTGGAGACTAAGGCGCTGGACCTTAAGCCTAAGTATGATGACTTGGAAAGCAGTCTATGCAGAGGAACGTGTAGCTAGAGGTTTTCTGGTCCTGCCTGGCCCACAGTCAGGACAAATCTCTCTCACCCACCAGTCCCACAGCCACTCAGACCCAACCAAGAAAACACACAGAGACTTATATTATTTATAAATTGTATGGCCATGGCAGGCTTCTTGTTATCTGTTCTTATATCTTAAATTAACTCGTTTCTATTAATCTATAAGTTGCCACGTGGCTTGTGGCTTACCTGTATCTTAACATCTGCTTTTCATGGAGGTGGCTGGCAGTGTCTCTCTGGCTCAGCCTTCCTGTTCCCAGAATTCTCCTCTCTCCTTGGCCCGCCTATACTTCCTGCCTGGCTACTAGCCAATCAGTGTTTTATTTATTAACCAATCAGGGCAACACATTTAACATACAGAACATCCCACAGTAGGAATGAGAGTATTTTACTTGTAGAAAGATGGAAATTGTGGCCTGAAAGTGGGATTGTGTAAGAATAGGTTCCATAGTACTTTGGTGTCAAATGCTGGGCTAGAGCCTTGACTCTTCTGTACTAATAAACCCTTGCCCATGCCATGAAACAGGATAAGTTTTCACAATTTACAGCAAGAGTAAAATCCTGCCAAAATCAGGTTGTGTGGCTCATGGGGCTAGATCCTAGAAAGAAACAGACCCTTGACTCCTTTCCTTTAGAATGCTTGCTTGCCTCTGGAATTCAGGATCTGTAATGTGAGGAAGTGGAAGAGGTCAAGTGTAGATGTATTGTTTGAGGGCACCAGCTAGTAATTCAGACAAGAACCTGAATCAATTGCCTGAGTATGTGAGTGGTCTATGAGCCTACTCAGAGTCTTTCAGTAGAGCAGGGATGAGCTAACCCTAAGACATTTTAGGTGATTTGAGTAATAAATGTCCCCTACAGTCTCAGGCATTTGAATATGTGGCCCCTAGTTAGTACAACTGCTATGGGAAGGATTAGGAGGTGTGGCCTTGATGGAAAAGGCATGTGACTAGAGGCAGGCTTTGAGAGTTTGAGTTTACTCTCTCTGCTTTGTACCTTCAGTTCAAAATATGAGACCTCAGCTCCTGCTTGCCTCCACTCCACCATAATAAACTTTGTCTCTCCAGAACTGTATGCCCAAATAAACTCTTTCCTCTACAAATTACCTTGCTCATGGTATTTTATCACAGCAATAGAAAAGTCACTAAGATAGGCACTCATCAGATTCCAGGTGTGATGGTTTGAATGAGAATGACCCCCATAGGCTCATATTCGAAAGCTTGGTCCCTAGTTAGTGGAACTGTTTGGGGAAGGATTAGGAGGCGTGACTTTCTTAGAGGAAGTGCATCACTGGGGGTGGGCTTTGAGATTTTGAAAGTCCACACCATTCCTACTCTCCCCTTCTCTCTACCTCATGCTGGTGGATCACATGTAAACTCGCAGCTACTACTTCAGAGCCATGCCTGCCTGTTGCTATCTACCCTACCATGATGGTCATAGACTCGAACCCACTGAGAGCCTCCAATTAAATCTTTTCTTTTATAAGTTGCCTTGGTTCTGGTTTCTCTTTGGATCAATAGAAAAGTAACTAAGATACTAAGGTTATGAGCAAAATGATTTTTTTTTATGAAACAATATATGACCCATCTACTTTACTAATGAGGAAGTAGGTTGGCAGTCATGTGCTCGATTAGGGGCAAAGCTGAGCTTAGACTATAGTGTATATTGAGACCTGAGATTCTTCCACTGTTCAAGCTACTCTTGAATTAGGGCATAGGATGGCCAGAAGGATACTGAATTGAACTAGAAAGTCCATTAAGCTCTGGTTTGAGAAAGCTGAGCCCAATAGAATAAGGACAAGGTTTGCATCTTGCCAAAGTGGAGGACTTTCTTGAAAACAAGAGAAACATGTTCTTTATCTTTTTAAAAAATATATAGTCCTCAAGCCTGTGAAATGGCCTTGTGGGTAAAGGTGATTACCTAAATTCAACCCTCTGGATTGACACAGCAGAAAGAGAAAACTGGCCCCTGAGAGTTTTCTTCTGATCTCCACAAGCATACAGTGGCACCTGCACACACACACACATGCACACGCACACGCACATGCACACACACATACATACATACACGTATGCATGCATGCACACCCTAAAATAATTTTTGAAGTGTGTATTCACTGTAAGTGATTGTTTTACTTCTATAGGAAGATGTGACATCACAGCAGATACGAAGCATTTCTCTGTGCGGTTCCATGAAGGATCTTGAAGTAGAAGCTGCACAGAATAAAGAGTAAAATTGGAAGGTCTGTGGGAAAGCCGTTTGGTTCACTTGTTGAGAAACATGCATGGGCGATTTTCACAGCTCAGAATTATCAGGGAGGAAGAAAGGGAACAGGAGTGGATACAGCTTGTGTTGTATCACACATTTTTATTCATTAATATTGTTCCCAAAATATATGAAATAAAATGTAAAATGCATTGCAATGTAATAAAACTATAAACATGTTTTGTACAAAACAATATTGAACAGTCCTCACTCAAATTTTCTGGCTGTTTATAGACAATATACAGTTGCCTGATCCATGACGTCTTCTTGGGAGCAATGTATCCACCTCATGATCTTTCATGGACCAGCACAGAGAAGCTCTTTGTGTTTGGGTGAGGCACCACCTGGAATGAAGATACTTTTTCAAACAGAAGGCAGATAATTAGGAGAACCTTCCTTTAGGTCAAATTTCCTGTCTTATGGTAACTATCATCCCACTTTTTTTGTTTTCCATCTCCTTCCCTTTCCTCATCAATCTCTGAATAGGGGTCAGGTCTTTGCTACATCACCATCTGGTGTCAGCACCCTGTTAATC
>CABHPQ010135714.1:3596-32902 GCA_902168405.1 Peromyscus aztecus
ACACACACACACACACACACACACACACACACACACACACACGGGTAGCTACCAGGAAGTTACAGATATTTTGGGAGATTTGACTGGGAACAGGGTGAGTTATTTTTGATACTTAGGCATATTGTTTCTACAAGTGGAACAGGCAGTGCTAAGACATTCTTTATGGCTAGTGGGTAGTACCTGTACATCCTGATTCAATTCCGCCTGACCTAAGGCTGTTGCCCAACAGGAACTATTGCATTCTTTTATTTATTTATTTATTTATTTATTTATTTATTTATTTATTTATTCATTCATTCATTCATTCATTCATTCATTCATTCATTATTTATTATTTTACCTTCTGACCACAGTTTCTCCTCCCTTCTCTCCTTCCATTCCTTCCCCCACCTCCTCCACCCCATCTGCTTCTCCTCCCTTTGTATTCAGAAAGGGGCAGGCCTCTCATGGTTATCAACAAAGCATGGTCTATCAAGTTGCAGTAAGACTATGCACCTCCCCTTGTATTAAGGCTGGGCAAGGCAACCCAGTATGAGGAATAGGTTACCAAGAACCAGCCAAAGCATTAGGGATAGTCTCTCCTCCCATTGTTAGGAGTCCCACAAGTAGACCAAGCTACACAACTGTCACATATATGTAGAAGGCCTAGGTTGGTCACATGTAGGCTTCCTGGTTGTTGGTTCAGACTCTGGGAGTTCCTATGAGCCAGGTTAGTTGTTTCTGTGGGTTTTCTTGTGATGTCCTTGACCCCTCTGGCTCCAATAATTCTTCCTCCTTGTCTTCAACAGGATTCCATGAGCTCAGCCTAATGTTTGGCTGTGGCTGTCTGCATCTGTTTCCATCAGTTACTGGATAAAGGCTCTCTGATGACAATTGGAGTAGCCACCAATCTGATCACAGGAAATAGCCAGTTCAGGCGAAGTATCCTCTATTGCTAGGAGTCTTGACTGGGGTCATTCTTGTAGATATATGGGAGTTTCCCTTGCATCAGGTTTCTACCTGACCCCAGATGTGCCCCCTTTCCCATCATCTCTTTTATTACTCTCCCCCTCCACCCACCCCAACCCAACCCCTGAAATTCCTATCACCACCCACTCCCAGTCTACCCAGGAGATCTCTTCTATTTCCCCTTCCCAGGGAGATCCATGCGTCCCTCCTTGGGCCCTCCTTGTTACCTAACTTCTCTGGGTGTATGTGTTGTAGCATGGCTACCCTTTACTTTACAGATAATATCCACTTATGAGTGAGTAATACCATCTTTGTCTTTCTAGGTCTGAGTTACCTCACTGAGAGTTGGTTCTTTGAGAAAATCAACAAGACAGACAAACCTTATCCAAACTAACTGAAAGGCAGAGAGAGAAAATGAAAGGGGGAACATAAGAGACACTGAAAATATCTAGACAATCATTAGGTCCTACTTCAAAAACCTATATTCTGCAAAATTGTAAAATATAAAACATGGAGAAATTTCTTGAGAGATACCACATATACAAATTAAATCAAGATCAGATAAACAATTTAAATAGACCTATAACCCCAAAAGAAGTAGAAGCAGTCATTAAAAGTCTCCTAACCAAAAAAAGAAAAAAAAAAAGCCCAAGGCCAGATGGTTTCAGCACATAATTCTACCAGACTTTCAAAGAAGAGCTAATACCAGCACTTCTTAAATTATTCCACAAAATGGAAACAAAAGGAACATTGCCAAATTCTTTTTCTGAGGCCACAGTCACTCTGATATCCAAACCACACAAAGACACAACAAAGAAGGAGAATTACAGACCAATTTCCCTCATTAACATTGATGCAAAATACTGGCAAACTGAATCCAAGACCACATCAAAAAGATCATCCATCATGATCAAGTGGGCTTCATCCCAGAGATGCAGGGATGGTTCGACAGGAAAATCTATCAGTGTAATCCATTATATAAATAAACTGAAAGAAAAAAAACTACATGATCATCTCATTAGATGATGAAAAAGCCTTTGACAAAATCCAACAACCCATTCATGATAAAAGTCCTAGATCAAAGATACAAGGAGCAGGGTGAACATTGATTGTTATGTCAAAGAGGTGTGTGTGAGGGCCTTGGGGCCTTTCTGTCTCCTGATTCTTGTTCTTGGAGTTAAAATACTCTTACTGGAAAGGATTAGTGAAGGAAACAAGAAACTCTCACCATTAGAAGTTTATCATGGGGTTAGACTGCTTATTTGGTGGACATGTAAGATTGTATCTGTTGACATTTTAAAAGGGGTTGTGTATCAGTTACTGTGGCAACACATGACAAGAAGCATCTTAAAGGAGGAGTTTATTTTGCCTCACAGTTTGAGTTTGAACAGCAGGAAAATGAGGATGCTGGGTGCCTTGCATTCACAGCAGGAAAGGAGAGAGAGAAATGCTTGTATTGTCTCCACTGTTTTCTTTTGATTAAGTCCAGGCCCTGGAATGGCACCTTCCATATTCAGGGGGTCTTCCTTCCTCAGTCTTTCTGTAAACAGCCTCACTGACATGCCTAGAAGTTTATTTCTTAGGTGATGCTGAATCCTGTTAAGTTGACAATGATGAGCCATCATTTATTGTAAAGATGAAAATTCTGAGCTTCAGCCTTAGAAAAGGAATCTTCTGCAATGGTAGAGGTTGGAGATTTGGACCCAATCTTAAAGTCAAAGAAGAACCAGAGTGTACATTTTCACACTACAATAAATTAGTACTTCTCTTATGACAGCTTTTAGTGCATATTATGAGAAAGGTGAAAGGCTTAGCTTTAGCATTTCTTATTCATTTATATTTAGTATTCTTTGCACAGAGATATTACTGTTTTAATTTGTACAATATACAGAATGTATAATTGCTACATCCACTTAGAATTGTACAGATAGTGTCTGAGATCCTGGAGTAGAAGCTGCAGGCATGTTGTGTTCTCAGGCAGCAGTTCATCTGGAGAGACCACATGTATTGCTGATTGCTGTTTCTTGGCATTAAGTGAGCCATTTACCTTTGTTCACTTTCTTCATGTTTCAAAGTGAACATTTTATGACTAACTTAATGTCTTTACATTGTAAAGAAAACAGGCTGCTTGAAAGACCACCACATGCAATTTACTTGAAATCCATTGTGCATACTGCTGAAGACTTTGGGGAATCTTATTGGTGCTTCTTCAAATCTGTTACACTTTTAAAGAATTGCTGTCTTGGGTAATTCATGCAGCAACAATGAAATGCCATATACTGAAATTTATTTCTAACAGTTCTATAAAGTAGACTTGGAAGTCCAAGATTAAGCCTGGAAGATTTCATGACTTGTGAGGATCCACTTAGTGTCATAGCCTGCTGTTTCCCTGCAACCTCACATAGTGAGGGATGAGGGATGAGGTGTTTTTCTGAGACCTCTTTAAATCAATGTGTTTTAAAGGGTCATGAGGGGCCTCAACATCGTTCATTAGCTCTCCCAGCTGAGCTTCATCTCTTAATCAGCCGAGAGACCCAATTATCTCCTGTGACTCAAATATTATTATCCAAATGTTATTACCTGGGGAGGGTGGAATTTCTTTATAGGGATTTGGGGGAAACACAGACATTCAGACTATGGTACATAGTTTAAAAGGAAGTGCTTGCTAGGTAATTTTTTTCCCTCACAATATGTCACCAAGTTAGCAAGCAGTCTAATCTGTTCACTATGGAGAGTGTTTCATGATAGATTTTTCTTAGTATGAGCACTATAGGATATGCTTGGTACAAAGTTATGGTTTGATTGACAGACTCTGAATTTGCCTGTGTGTTTTGAGGTTCCTTTCTTTTTTTGTATTCCAGGCAAGAATGCAAGAGTGCTGGCTTGTTGTTTAGACTGAATTAGCCATTTGATTTTAGTTCCCTTAAGTTGAGATATTAATAGAAGTTATATTTTCTTTACCAATGGTGATTTAAGAAAATAGCTATATATAAGCAGAATTATTTTAGTGGCTATACAAATTGCATAAATGAAATAAAGTAAGTTTATGACTTAACTTTTTTGATAGGTAGTTTGTGATGTTCTGGCTTGAGTTTTTATCAGCTATCTTAAGTCTGTGCCATACAGTTAGAGTTCCTCTTTTGGACTTAAAACTTTTCTCTGAAGTTGAAAATCAAAACTCCTAAGGTAGGATGTTTTGTAAAGATTATTCTATCCTGTGTAGCTTTATTTGAAATTATTAACTAAGAAACTGGAGAAATGGATCAACAGTTAATAACACTTGCTTTCTTGCCAAGGACTAGAGCCTAACCAGTACCCACATTGAACACCTCACAACCACCTATAATGCAAGCTTCAGGGGCTCCAACAACTTCTAGTCTTGGTGGGCATGTTCACACATTTGGCATTCACTTACACACACACACACACACACACACACACACACATTCTCTCTCTTACACATACAAACTTATACACTCTTTCTCACACACACAAATATGATATTTACAAACATTAAAAATTTAAAAATTAATGTGATACAACAGTGAAGTAAATAGATTTTTAGAGTCCTTCAGCCTCAGTGTATTTGCTAATGTAATTCTGTGTAGTCTTTTTTCCAGGTTCTGTTGGAAAAGCTGCCTTTGACATGCTAGATAGTGCAATGTTGGGAACGTCTTCCTATGTGCTTGACTTTTTGATCCTTTGCTCAGTTTTGGGCAAATTCAAGATTGACTTGCCATTGAGAGTCAAAGAAATGATGCAAGGAAAATGAGAATGTTCAGAAGAAGAATTAGGAATAACAAGGATTGATAATTTACTTTTGTGTGTCTTTCTCAGAAAAGAATCCCATCATATTCCACCTGTGTTCCCCCTGTTGTTTTGTCTATAGTATAAAATAAGAAAGTTAAACCTTCTTCATACATGAGAAGAGGAGTGGTTCCATTCATCAGACTTTGAAGTTAAAATAGCCCCAACACCTGAATCTCAAGCATTGCCAATTCTTCCTTCATCATCCCGTTGGCACTTATTAATATAACTTACTTTAGTCAGGTCAATGTATTAAACAGACACTGAAACAGCTGCATGAGGAACTGAAGGGCCAGTATATATGCTCTGAGAAAATGATATAAGGAATCTAGAATATCTTTTCCTTCTTATTTTGTTGCTACCAGTCTGTATAAACCTAAATATGCTAGTGTTAAGAATTGATGGCTAGAAACAATTGTAAAGAAAGGCCCTACGGTGCACTTGACTCTGAAGAAGGCTTGGATTTTTATGCCTATGTATCTTGAAGTGGTAGATTAATTAGGTAGAAGCAGTCATGCATCTCAGTGTCTTTAAGAGCTATCCCAAAACAAATTTCAGACCCAGTGCTCTTCGTGAACTGTAATATTCAAGAATGACTGAGGGATATAGATACCACATTTAATGAGAAACAGTTTCATATGGATTAAATGGAATGTTTTATTCATAAGAAGAGCTAGCTAAATCTTCATTTGCCTTTATTTTAAAACATGAAGGCCTTGTGTTTTCCATTGGTTACTATAAGATGCCTTTATTTTCAATAATTAAATTGGCTAGGTGGTGGGTAGGAGCATATTCTTGAGTTACAAGATTATTTTTAGTAAAATCTCATGTTTCGAAAATCCCACCCATTCAGAAAGTTTTGTACTTTATATTTTAATTGGTAAATAATCAACTAATTAATTAATAAATTTTGTAGTGCTGGAGATTATGCAGTATTCTGTCACTGAGCTATATCCTTATATCTCCTTTTAACTTAATTTTTTTTTTGAGAAATGTTCTCACTAAATTTCCGAGGCCATCCTTGGATTTATTTTGTGGCCCAGGTTCGATCTGAAATTGTGATTCTCCTGCTTCAGCTTTCAGAGTAGCTGGGATTACAGGCCCATGTCACCAGACCTGGCTCTTCCAATTCTACATACACAACTTTATCTTTAAAAGTTTCCACATGAAGCTCTTGGTTTTGCACCTTACATCCCTCGATCAGTGATTGATTCCTCATCCTTGTGAGCACATGCCAAATTTCTTATGTTTTTTTTTTTTTTTCTGCAGCACTGAGCGTTTAGAGTTTGATTTCCCAAGAGAATGGGTGAGTGCCGTTTTTATTTCATGCCCACAGTGGGTTTTGTTTCTATGCACAGGAAACTAGCAGTTATCTCTCTCTCTAGCAGATATTTCCACAGAGTTTATCTTTGTTTTCTTTTCAATTTTTAGACTCTGTCACCCATATCTTGGTTTTTTTTGGTTGGCATTTTGGCTTACATAAGCAAGTAAGCAAGTTTTACAGTTTTATGTAGTCAAATTAATAGGATTTTGGGGGTTGTTGTTTTGGTTATTTTGCATTTGGATATTTTCCACAAATAACTGTTGAAAACAGTTACAATTTTACTACTTGTTTTACAATTAATTATAGATTACATGTAGGTATTTTTCTGCATGTACATTTTTATTAGACATATTATTATGGTTATTTTGCTATATTGCTGTGGATAAAGAGAAATGCTTTTTAGTTTAGGAACTACAGGTGTTTGGAAGTTACAGCATGGTGTTTATAGTAAATAGCTGCTTGTTTTGTATTCCTTACCAGGTATCATCTGTGAGACCATTTTTTCTTTTGAATGCTTTCCAAAGTAAGATAAAGTGGTTGAGGCAATTAAGTAGAAGCTTGCACTACTAATTACTAGGCCTTTAGAGGAATAAACCAATTAGAAGTTAACCCTTCTTAGAAATGCACTGATCTTTGGGGAGTTGGATTAGTCCAGCATTGTTTGCCTTTCTGATAGATTAAAAAAAGGGATGACAGGAATATCCTGGTGTGAGTATACCATGCCAAAATCTGCACCTCTGTTCGGTGTCTTCACCCTTGCCTCCTATGTTTGATGGGTGGCCAGTGCAGCCAAGCTAAAGGACAGGAAGCACCATTATTATGACCTCTGCATCCTGGTACTGTCTATTGCTGAAGACACCTGAACTGTAAACCTTTGAAGCCCTGGGAATCAGAACAAAAAGGCAGCTCCTGCCTCCTTTGGTAGTCAGCATCCAGCAGAACCAGGCATTCTGAGTATTGAGAACAAGCATTGGTGACAGGAACATAAGCACATGTTTCTGCTTTGGAAGCATGATTATCTTTAATCCTGGTGACTGACTCATCTTACTCTCTGAAAATGACAAGTCACTTAAGCCCAACTAAGCACAGAGAAAAAAAGTGGGGTCCTACATTTCCTCTGGGAGAACAGTTGTAATCCTCTAAAACTTTGCTTGATTATAAACAATAATGGAAATGTGTCTCCCAAAAGGCTTTTCTAAAGTAGTGTCATAGCTTCATCAACTGGAGACTGTCAGAGGCGCAGCTACCATCCCCAAGAGATGGATTTGTTGACTTACTTCAGTGGAGAAGGAAAGACTCATAGAGCTTCTCACCAAACAAAGAGAACGACTCTTGTTTTAGGATTTATGTGTGTGTTTGTTTTGAAACATAGTTTTGCCATGTAGAGCAGGCTGGCCTTAAACTCATGATCCTCTTGCCTCAGCCTCTCCAGCACTGGGATTACAGTATGTACTTCCACACCTGACAGGATTTTGAGGAAGAGTATGGTCAGGTGAAATCCAAGTATAGCAACTTTTTTACTAGGTTCAGAGCAAAGCATGGCCATGTATAAATGGGTCAACATCACTGCAAAATGAACCCAGGTCCTGTTTCTTTGGAAACTGCACAGTGGGAACAATGTAATATGGTATATATCTCTTTTATGAAGCCCTGACTGTGAATCCAGGCTACTTCCCTGTATCAGAATGCCTTAAATCCATCAGTAAGTATAGACTACCTCCTCCTGACTACCATGATTTTCAACAGAAAGCTTTTTGTTACAGCAGAGAGTTTCTTAGTAAGAGAATGGGAGACAAACCAGGATGTTACTATGATGCTTCATGGTGGCAAAATATCCATAGGAAACCATTATTTCCTTTGCCTTTGAAGCTAGTTCTATTAAATGCCATCATGAGGAGTGTCCAGACTGAATACTACTTTCTTTGTCTGAGTTAACTTTTACATTTTCAGAGTCCTATGACTTTCTCAGTATTACAAGACCATCTAACATTTGAAAACTATGTGCAGGAGACTCTTCTCTCCAGTTTGGCCATATGGGTGTACCTTTCTAAGCTTCATTAATTACTCATCCTTGAGGAGCTCCTTGTATCCTGGAGCATGAGCCTGGAGGCAAACCATTATAGTGTATTGTATCATTAGGACTAAGGTAAGTTCCCTCTGCTGGGGCCACAAAGCTGATGATGACTAATTCCATGCTCCTAACTTCCCTTGAAACCTTGCTAAGTCTGAAGTTATGTGAAATTTAAGTCTTGCACTAGACTGTGGATGAACTCGGTGCTAGAATTAAGTTGTGGATTTGTAGAGAGGGAAAGAATGAGAGTATCATCTAGATGTTTGTCTGACAGGAGGCCTCATGTATTGTAGTTGAGGTTGACTTTGGCTCTCTGATCTTCCTAACTCTATTTCCCAAGTGCCAGGATAGCAGGCATGTGCTGCCTTGCCTGATTTATGTCATGTTAAGTGTTAGGCCAACAACCAGGGATTCCAGATGACCACTCAGCTCTTTTATCAACTGAACCTCATGCCCAGAAAATTCAGTAATTGTTAAGAGCCAACCCCTTGCTAGGTAACTGACTTCTGTGAACTTTCCTTCAATGCTGTCGAAAAATGGTATTAACACAAGAGATTCAATTTTTTTCTTTGGCTGAGGTGGTATCTTATTGAAGTCTCATTAGATATAGCAAGTTAAGATACCAAGTCCCAACCATCCAGCTGGTTGGGGTCTTGCTGCTTCTGTTGTTCAAGATTGCATTCAGTCTGTATTGGTGTCCTAGAGACTGTTGCTTCTGAAGAGTCCTGAGTGATTTGAAGCAGCTCTGTATTATCTTAAGGATTATCTAGCAAAGCCTGTTGCCTCAAATTTTCTAGGACTGGGAACAAAAGTGTGAGAAACATGATGACCTTGTTCAGATGGAACCTACTTTCCAATGGGGATGTTCTGGGCTAGGATAACAGCATGAACAGGCTGGCTCCACACTCATCTGTTTTCCACTGTGAAATTTGGTTTTAAACATTTATTATTCTTGTGCCAACTAAACTTCAGGATTAGGTAGTCTTTGAACAGAGATCCTGGTGGAAGAAAAGTAAACTAGATCACTTAATGGATGACATAATAATAGCAGACACTTTATACAGTGAAGTTCAGATTGCTTAGTGATCTGGTTCTCAAGATAGACATCTATCAGTTCTGGGGGATGCATACATATATACTGAAGCCAGGTATCTCTTTGAGAAATCCTTAGTGAATTAGTGCTGCACAAAAAGTTTGAAAATGAAACAAAATTAAAAGGTTGATCTAATATACGGCCAAATTGAAGAAGCCATGAGATTTGAGCCAAGATGATAATGTACATAATGAGACCAGCATGAAGGAAAGACTAACTAAAGGCAAACCAAGTGTGAAGTGGCAGGGTCGGAGGGGACACTGAACATTTAGGGAAAAGATGGAAAAGGAAAGTCAAATTGGAAGTGCTAAGCAATGTCTAGGATCACTGGACTTGAAAAGACTCATGTCTAGACATCTTGTAAATTTTCCAAGTTCTCTAATGACATAGAAGATTGTAGGTGAAAAACTCCAAATTACTATAAGAAACAATTGGCTGTGGGAACCAGCTTTTCTTTGGATTTCTCATTTGTAAGTCAGGAAAATAGATGGTGGCATCTATTTTCCCCATCTAGAGAGGAAGGAAGAAGAGGGAGGGGTAGTGGGGAGGGATTGAAGCTGTGTAATATATCAGAGAGTATCACCTGCCTATCTGAGGGCATATGCTAACCAAATTGTATGTTACCCAGAACAGACTCTTCTAATTAGAAAGACATTAGCAGATAGATATTTAGAAAGTGAATGGAAGGAGATCGCTTCCTAGGAATTTGTAACTTTAGTATAAATAAGGTCATATTAAACTTGTACAAAAAAATTAAAAGTAAGTTGTACCATGTGATCTTAAAATCTAAGAAACAAGAAGAGAGTAGAAATGAAAACTTAAAAACAAACAAAAATAACTCCTAGCTTATTAGAGGAAATCAAGGGTGAATAGAGAATACTTTTGTAAAAACAGTGGAAGGTGAAATGTTGTTTCAAACAAAGAGTCATCTATATTAGATTAAAGATAAGGGGGTGAGTTGTTAACTACTAATTGAAGAGAATACTAAAGCAAAATTTCCAAGTGAATAAGAAAAAAGTAACTTGATCTGGTTCTTTAAAACAAGGAACAAAAACAAGTAGTTTTTAAAAATGACTACTAGAACGGACTGGAGAAATGGCTCAGTGGTTAAGAGCACTCACTACTTTTCCAGGGGATACAAGATTGTTTTTCAGCATCCATTTTAGTGGGTGACTGTAACTCCAGTTCTGTGGAATCTGAAGCCCTCTTCTAGCCCCTGAGGCAACTGTATACAAATAGCATACATACACAGACACACAAACATATACGAGTAAACAAAATGAATAATAGATACAAAATTAAATGGAAGATAAACATCAACCACTATAGTCATCTTTTAAAACAGAACAAAGTGAATTACAAAATTGAAAGCCAGACTAGACAGTCAGAAAAATAAGTTCAATTGTTTCTTCTTTATTGATTCATAGTTAATCATAGTCTGTTGAAATAGAGAGAAACACTGAGTTAATACAGGAAAGTCAAAATGAGTGAATCTTTGGTACCATTTCAATACAATACAGAAATGAGATATCTGGATAGGACTGTTGGTTGCTTCCTTCCATTGGAAACTTGCATCCACCTTCTGGTATCATGAAAACTAGTCCTCAGGGAGGAGACATTCAAGTCAATTTCAGATCAGAGGCCTCTGGGCTCTGTGTCAAGTGCATGATGTCTTCTGAAATAAGAGCTTACCTTCCACCTTTTCTGGGGAAACCAGCAGCAGTAGCAATAGTCTGTAATGTTTGGGAGCTTGAACAACCCTGAAAAACAGCTCAAAAGAGAGCAACCTATGTCAGGTATTGGGGTTATTTGTTGGATGGTCTTTGGCTCTTGGAGAGAGCAATAAATAAAATGTTTTTACATATGTAAAAAACGATAGCCACTGGGAGAAAATGATGCACAATATTTTCAAAAAGAAAGTACAAAGTGCTGAATTTATCTCCTAATAAGGATGGTGTGTTACCTTCCAGGAAACAGAATTTGTTGTTTTTCCCTTTGGAAATGTTACTGTTTCCTGTAAGCTGTGAAACAAACTAACCATGTGTAGTGTTTCCTGTAGGAAAACTTATACCACTACTAAGAGACTTGAGGACAAAGAGTCAGTGTGTACATGGAGCCAGTGCTGCCTTGTGCTACCACTTTTGGTACATGGTTTGGAAACACAGTCTAAGACAAAAGATGCAGTCTACCTACAATGAGGAGAGGACAGTTGCCATAAAACTTTTATAATGTAGAACAACATAACAACCAAATATATACAAATCTAAAACTTTTGTGTTATTTTGAGTTTTGAACATCATGGCTGAGAGGTTATGAGTATATCTATTTTAGAATTAAATAGATCATGTGGTAAAATGTCAGGAGATCTGGCTGCTAACCCCCTGCCCCAAAAGCTGGGATAAGTATGTGTTCAATAACTGTGGATCTATATACACAGAGAGATATATCATTAATTAGAAGGTAATATAAATACTATCTGTACTAAAAATAGCAATGCAAAGTATTGTGTCTGTGAGACACAAACATTGTATAATGTAGAACTGAAAGGAAAGTTCCCTAAATGCAAGTAGAGATAATTGTCTTTATTTCCTTGCCTAAATCCACTTAGTGTGAAAATTTGAAATGAACAAGCTAAAAGAAATTAAAAATTTTTCTAAATAATTTTGAGATCACATGTGAGTTTTGATTTGACAGAAAATGTATTCTTCAAGGTACTTTTTGTTTAAAAGTTATGGGAAATAGACAATTCACAATTGGTATATAATCTGAAACCTCATGCTTTGATAATAAGGATCCCAAAACAAGTGAGCAAAGACTTCAGGGCAAAAACTAGAGAGGCATAGGCAACTTTGCTTGGAATGATTTGGGTTCTTACTGCTAAATATAAGCGGTGTTAACACATCATTCCATTTTTAGAAAAGAAAAATATATAACTCTTTACACTTCAAAAAATTTTGTTGCAAATGACTTTTTTGGCAGTTAGTATGTTTCCAGACTATATTTTGTTTTTTCATAACAAAGACTTGAATACATGTCAGTAAATTACTTGTTTGGGCTTAAAAATCAACTTTGAATAATTTGTACCTGATTTAGAGATTAATAATATTTGAAATTGAAAAGTCAACTTGTTTCTCTTTTATTTTTAATTTTTAAAATGCTTTCAAGACTTTCGTTGTTGGTGGGCTACACTTACTTTTCTAGCTTTTTAATAAAAACTTTTAACACACCAATTTGCCTTCTAAATATTTATGTTTATATCCATAGACCTCGTAGGAGAAAAGCTTGTTTGCAGTGGGCAGCAGTGAGTGAGGAGTTGGAGAACTGATAGAGTGCTGAGAATGGGAACCTCAGTGCTCAGCCCTGAATGGGACATCTGTATTAACACCAGCAATGCCAAGGCTCAGGGAACATCATGGAAGAGGAGACCAAATGGACCTAAATGTAGGAAGTTGGGAAGGAGGGCTATGAAATGCTGTCCTCTGTACATGACATGGCTATCACACTTTGAATTTGCAACAGCTGAGAGTTCGTGCAGATCAAAGCACCCCAAACTGAAGCAAAGATGGGGTAGATGATCTCCAAGCCTTACCCATAGCCAAGGGGCTGCTGGCAGTGGACAGTTGCTAGGGCAGGAAGAATTGTTCTTTTCTTGAGGTTATGGCCACTACTAGGCTCCCCTGCTTCAGCTCATGGCTCCACAACCATGTGCATATGGGTAACTCACTGGACTTGGATTTAAAAAAAGGAAAGAGCCGGGCGGTAGTGGCACACGCTTTAATCCCAGCACTCAGGAGGCAAAGCCAGGTGGATCTCTGAGTTTGAGGCCAGCCTGGTCTACAGAGGGAGATTCAGGACAGACACTAAAACTACACAGAGAAACCCTGTCTTGGAAAAAAAAAAAAAAGAAAGAAAGAAAGAAAAAAAAAGAAATGTGAAGTTAGTATTAGAGAGTGGTGAGAGAACATGGTGGGAGTTGGTGGGGAGGAATAGGGTTAGGTATGATTAGATATGATTATATATAATTATATACATGTATGACATTTTAAGCAATAAAGGGTAATTAAAAAATAAAAGCAATTTTTTTTATCTATAATATACCAGGTTTACACAAGTTGAAAACTAAGGTGTAAATCTATGACCTGCATAGCATCTAGACAAATGCAGAAGGAAAACCGGAGCGCTCAGCAGAAGGCACAACTACTAATGATGTAGCTTTCATTGTTCCTGTAGACTGTGGAAGTGATGTAAAGGGAAGGCCTTGCAGTGTAAGTGAGGTGAGGATGTGAAGCACAATTTGCTGCAAACAGAACAAAATATTTTATATGCCGATCCTATTTTGATATCGAGGCAATTCCTGAGAAACTAATACTTGCTCATTGGACACCATAGGAGATGTGTGCAAATATGGACATTTTCTATGTACATCCAGCATTTCTTTTAGGAAACCCTTTCTGAACTTCTGACATGGGGACTGGTCCTTCTGAAACATTTTTCTTTCACAGCTGTGCTTATCTCTCCCATTAGACTGAATATAGCTCAAATATCTTCATTTACACTATCAGCATTGTAGTGAAGATCATTTACTACTGTAATTAAGACACTAAGTAAATGAACATTGATTTTATGAATCATTTATTTTATTGGGGTTGATTTATTACAGAATAGGAATTGCTTGTGTAAGTAGTATAAATTATGTTGAGGCTTTAGGCCAACTAGCCTTTCAGAAATGCCCTCCCAGTTCCTATGCTTACCAGTAATTGAGCATAATAATTCTACTAACTTGAATGTTAAGTAATAAATGCAACCTTATTGTCTTAGGGGACTCCTAAGACGCCTACTCCTCCCTCAAACGTTCAGACTTATGAATTGTTCCTGTTGTCTGTCCTTTATTAAAACCTTACTCTAGTAAAGCCATTTTACATTTGGCATTTTTTTCCTTGGGATCTATTTGGTTTTGCAAAAGCTTCATGCATTTAAAATAATTGGTAGACTCTCATTTCCTGTATCTAAAACATTATTTACTGCCAAGAACTTCAGATTTTCCTCCGTTTTCTTGCATCTTGTGATAAGGTTCACGTGGCTTGTGTAGGTGTAGGGAATCATTATAGTTACTGGATTTGTAGTTAAGTGTACATATAAGTCTGGGAAGAATTGTCACCTAGTTTTTCATCTTGAACTGTATATTTTTCCTCTAGTTTTCATGCTTCCTTTAACTCTTTCAATAAAGATTTTGTTTTCTTTTTTGGTTTTTCGAGACAGGGTTTCTCTGTGTAGCTTTGCGCCTTTCCTGGAACTCACTTGGTAGCCCAGGCTGGCCTCGAACTCACAGAGATCAACCTGCCTCTGCCTCCCGAGTGCTGGGATTAAAGGCGTGCGCCACCACTGCCGGGCAAGATTTGTTTTCTTTACATAGGATTATCAAGCTTTTAAGATGATTAATTTGTGATTACTTTTTACTGTGGGTTTTCTAAACATTTAAGTCTTATTTATTAGTGTGTGTGTGTGTGTGTGTGTGTGTGTGTGTGTATGTGTATGTGTATGTACGTACAGGTATGTGCATACCATGGAGCATGTGAAGAATTCAGAGGACAACTTTTGGACGTTAGTTCCTTTCTTCTGATATGGGATCTGGGGATTGAATTCAGGTTATCCAACTAGTGTAGAAAGCACTTTCACCTGGGGATCCTTTGTAAAATTTGATTTTATTTGGTAGCGCGTGTGTGAATGTTTGTCTGTCTGTTCAGTAGATTTTTCTACTACACCAAGTGATTGTTTTTACTCAGTAAGAAAGCCTTGATTTTGTCCTTTATGGTAAGTTTGTCTTGTATCCATTGTATTCAGCAGACTCACATTTCACCCAGTGGCTATTCATTTAATTAATTCTGATATGCTAGATTGAAAATAATATATAAATGTAAAATGACATTTTTATTTGGTCTGGCTTTTAATGGTGTGTGCATTAATTTATTTATCCATTAAAATACCTTGTGTTGGTTTTTTTTCAAATTTTTCTTGTAATGATATTCTCAATATTTATTTACTTAATAAATCTGGAATATATATTGAATTTCACAAATACTTTTTGGCATGTACTAAAACCATGTAACAGTTCCAAAAGTTTGAAAGTTTGAAGTGATTATGAAACTTGTAAACCATTTTTGAAGAAATAGGATCTATATTGGAAGGCAAATACTTTTAATAAACTGAAATTGATTCATTTTTTTCTCTCTCAAATATTTAGCACAGTCTGAGTCAGGTAGTGGCCATACCTGCCTGTGTTCTTTGTCTCTTATCTCCCTGGTTTCACCTTGTTGGTATAAAGTAATTCCAACCCTTTTCTTTCTTTTATTCTTTTTCCTCATGCATCAGCTCAAAACCCTTTCTAAAAAACTAAAGGATTTATGTGACCTAAAGAGAAACCAGAGTGCCAAAGCCATTTCTGTAGCTGTAACTTCCCGATCCCCACTAGTCCTCGTTGTCCTTCAGCAGGCTTGCTAAGTGTCCTCCAAAGTAGTCTCCCCCATGCTTTGCTTTCATCCTTCTGTTCTGCCAAACTGATTTCCCCCTAACACACAGAGCTGACCATGGTATTTCAGCTTTTAGAGTTAATTTGCTGGTGCACAGTTGCCTTCACTGTGAAATGGAAAGTCTTCCACTAGTCATTTCTGCTTTTGACAGCCTTCGGGTTCCCTCTTCTGCCCTTGTTCCAGCATCATTGTGTCAGTTGATATTACAGAAACATGACCCAAGGTTCTTACAACCTGCAGTTATCCACTGCCTTCTTGTTTTGACACTCTTGCAACTCCTCTCTGTGGTACAGAACCTACTTCATCTTGAATATATTTTACATCTTCACTGTTCAGACTGACCTTAGGTGTCTTCTAGCTCCCACTACATCCTGCATATTTATATTTACTCACTGGATAATGTTTTAACTAGTTTTCCCCTTTCATCTGTGGGGGAACTTCTTTTGAGCAAATGGTATGTGCCTTATCGTCTTACTCACTGAGACAAGTATAATTAGGTAAGTGCATATATGCATGCATGAGCAGCCTATCTGTACAGTCTAACTTGTAAGTTGATGGGAACCCCTTCCTCTTCCGTCCTGTTCTTGATAAAACATAAATGTAATCTTTTTACAACAGCATTGTAAATTCTTTAATGATTTACGGTATATTCCTATAAAGGGCTTTCAGCAGTGTTTCCCCAGGAAATTACAGGAGACTATAGCTCCCATGGGGCATATTGGTATACTCTGTGAAGCTTTTAAAATTCCAGGAGAGTGAGGCCCAGTTCCCAACCAGCTAAAGCCTTAGTATTATTTTTAAATCTCCCTGGAGTCTAGTGTACACGATAAAGCCTGTCTTATCCTTAGTGTCACAATTCCCAGTAGCCTCCAGCCTGTTGGTCTGGAAGATTCCAAGAAAAGCTTCTTGAGTATTGGCATTTCTTTCTGGCTTTAGGTTAAGAATGGTTTCCTGGCTTTGAGGTCAGCTCCTCAAGGCCCTGCCACTCTGGTAGTCTATGAATCTGCTCACAGTACATATTCCTACTCATGTAGGGACTAATTTTTGCTTTAGGTGACAATGAGGCTGTATAGGACTTCCCAGGGAGGGTAACTGGTCATGTATCTTTGGACTCAGTGTATAGAAACTGGATATGGTCATTGGTGTCCTCCAGATGTAGGACACCATGTTCAATTGTAGCATTCACTCTGCCTAATCTATACTAGATATTGGGTTGAGGAGGAGAGTTGTCTTCCCTGTTCCTTTTTGTCATGCCTTGTTAAATGAACATCAAATGAAACAAAAATACCTGTGCTCTATTATGCATTGCCTTTAAAGGAGTGGGGCTGCTGTGAGTGGCATATTGTATTCTGTACAGTATTTCCTTGGATGAGATTACTTGATAGCTGACTAAATTGGGGAATAGTCCTCCTGTCTATTTGTTTAGAGTGGGTTTTTTTAAATTTAGGTGGTCCTTTTAGCCCCTCATATTTTATAAGCCTTTATCTGTAACAAAAGTGTTCTATTGCTTTTCCACAAGTTATTAAATTGATTCCATGATCTGCATGCTGTAGAGTTGGGTGGAGATGGGATTCAGTAGAAGGGGAAGGACATGAGATGGCTCTGCATAAACAGACTCTTAAATACAGCATCCCTATTTCCATGAGCACGGAAGGAAAGTTGAGTTCTCACAGACCCAGTTCCAGTTTTTGTTCCCCTCGTTACTGACTTTTTCTGAGTCTGTTTCTTTCTCAGCAAAGCAGCAATTCTGATTCTCATCTTCTGGTTGGTTGGGTAATTTCTGTGTTAGTTAGTTTTTCTTCACTGTGAAGAAATACCTGAGACAAATACTTAAGGAAGGATCTGTTTTGGTTCATACTTTCAGTCAATGGTTACATGGTTATATTGTTCCTGGGCCGTGAGGCAGCATAACATGCTGGAGAAAGATGTAGCAGAACTGCTCACCTCATGGTGACTAGGAATCCAAGAGGACAGGCCTAGGGACAAGAAGTACCCTCCAATGTCTTATACCACAGGGCTCTACTTCATCCAACTAGGTCCTACCTCCTAATACCCTGTTCATATGAACTCATCAATAGGTTCATTCATTGCTAGTATCCATCACACAAGTCTTTTGGGGAGACATTTCATGTCTAAACTATTATAAGTAGACTAAGTGTACATATATATATACATATATATATATATGCCTAAAGATTTAATACATAGTTCATAATTAAATATTAGCTATAATTATGATCATGGTAATTGAGACAGTCTAACCCTCAGATTAGCCATAGGAGATTTACTATTTTACCATCATTTTAAAAAGGAGTAAAAAGAGTCTCAGGGAGGTTGAATCCCTTGTCCAAGATATACAGTTAATGACTAGAAGAAGACTATAATCTGTCTATCCATGTCTTTCTCATAAGGAGCTCATGCCTCTTTTTTTTGCCATTCCACATGGCAAAACAAACAAACAAAACAAAAAACTTTTTCCCACCTCTGAGAAAAGGGGTAAGTATTTAAGCTTCTAATAAATATTTTGAAATCTACAGTACAGGAAATTTTTAGTTTTCTTTTTATTCAAAAGAGCATTGAGAAGACTGATTGGTGAATGTCATTTCAAAAAAAATAATAACCTCTATGTAGAATGGTTCTAGAGGAGATGGGGTAAAGAACAAAAGATGTGAAGTGATGGATTTTGGATGAACTAAAAAGAGATGCGTCAAGAAGTGTCACCAATCCTTTGACCAAAAGATTCAGGGCTTCCTCAGAATTGTGCCATAATGAACTGTGGTGCCACATTGCCTTCCCAAGGCACACACAGCTCTGCCCTGTTATGAATTTAAAGTGAAAGACCCTTACTGTGAAAAAAGATGAGATTTAGAATCTTAATTTTTAGTTTTTTTTCTCTTTGTTTTGTTTTATTTTGTTTTAACCATGCTCTTCTCTTTGGCAGAGCAATATGGCGTGTCTCCTTATCCATTAAACTCCACTGAACTGTCCTGAAGGTCCTGCTGATGAAATAGCAGAAACTCACATTCGTGTGTCGCTCATTCAACTCTCTGAAACTCTTGAGGTGTGAATCTCATACTGAGCATTCACCAGGGGACTCAGCCAGTGCTGTTTGAGTAGCAGCCTTGCAGTGACCTGGAAATGCTTCTTGTCTAAGGACAGTGGTCCTTAGCAGCATTTGCTGCCTTCTGAGTCAACAGTGTTTCCCAATATACACTTTGTCCTCCACAACCCTGTTGTCATTCTTCATCTGGGTTTTCTGTTTAGAACAAAACACATCCTTTGTACTCTCTCGTGACATATGTCTGAGTTCTTTGGGCTTTTCAGTACTGAAATGTAACACAGAAGAAGGAAAATATTTGCTTATAAGCCCAGACATATGGCTTCCCAAGGAACTGTTATCATATAATTATCCACAATATGATTTTCTTCAGATAGTAGAAGAAAATTTTAGAATAGCATACATTTTATAACTCTATGAAAAACTGAAAACATTACTTTGCATTCACTTGAGGCATCTTGTCTTCAATATCATTTCAGATCAGAATCTACTATGCCCCAAAACACTTTAAAAGTACTTCTAGTGGTTGGGTGGCTAAGGCTCTCTGGTTTTCCTAAAACATTCTTAGTTTTCTCTTGTTACTTGACTTTAACAGTAAGCAATCGTTGATTGCCTTTTTTTATTTGATTTTTTAAAAGTATATTAGATCATTTGGGAATTTTTAATTGTTGTTTCCCTAATAAGATGATATGACTAAGATTTTCATGGCTTTGTTGTATATTTCTGATATAGGTACCACTGAATGTTTAGGTTATCATCACCCTAGTTGTCCTGGCATTCTACAGCAATAACTAGGAAGTGGAGTTATAACCCTGATGTGGATGTGATGATGTCAGCTGTTTTTTTGTTTTCTTGGATTTTTTTGTTTTTTTTCCTGTCAGGTGCTAGTCTGGCTGAGCCAAGTAAGTGATTACAGAATCTTGAAGGTGTCACATATAAATCCTCTTTTCACTGGGGATCTGTTTGGCTTTAGTGTGACCACATTTCCCTTTGTTAATTTGTGACTGACAACCTGGCTGCAGACTGTAATAGAAGTTGTATATAAGAACAGAAATTGATTTTATCTATCTCTGCCACCTGATCCTATTTTTCTAGAATGGTGAACAAAAAGGAATGTAGGCTTGTTGTCTCCCTAGTGAAATGACAAATGAGACTCAGCAGGTTAGACACAGGGAGATTTCAGAATTTGGATCTTTGATTTTTTTTTTCAGTGTAGATCATTTAAGTTCTTCTGAGGGATGTTTTCTTTACCCTTTAAATTTTTGACATGATAAAAAGACCCACAATCTGAGAGTACTTCACATCAGTAATGGGTTCCAACATCATGTTTTATCATAGTTTCTTGGAATTAAGGTGTTTGGAATATCAATAAATGGTTCATTTACAGTTTCTGAAGTTATTTACACACTATCTAGGCATAGATTAGGGAATAAGAGAAAGGCACAGTGCATGTGCCAGCTGTGTGAAATGAAAGCCTTTGTTGGGCTAACTGCAGGCTCTCTAAAGCTTCTCTCTGCTATTGACTTTTCTTTTAGAAATAATAGGATGGTAATCCCTTTCCAACTGGGAAGCTTAACTTTTCTGAAAAGCCCTGTAGTTGGCACAACTATGGTCTCCAGGGAAATAAGAAGTTAGGTTTGCATAGTATTTCAAAGCATAAACTTTGAAATTGAACCCAGATCTATCATTCATCTACATGAGCACTTCCCTTAACTCCTGACTTCACATGTTGTTGTTAATGAACTATAGACAGTAATGCTGCTATCATAGAATTTTTTGTATTTAAAAAATTTTATGTAGTATGTTTTGATCATATTCTTTCTTTACCCTACCTCCCTACACATTTAGCTTCATCTTCTCGCTCTTCCCTCCTTAAAATAACCCCCAAATCAAAATAAAACATGAAAGTACCAAAACAAAAAGTGAAGAAATAGTCATGCCCTACCCCATACTCAATCATCCCCCTGCAATATCAGAAGCTTCCTGAGACACAGAATCCACCAGCTCTGAATGGACCAAGAGAGAGTCCTGCCTCTAGGAACTAGGCCCTGAAGCACAACCCTTGTTTGGAACCCCTCCCCATCGCTTTCCCACTTTCCCACTAGCAGGCAAGATTCCTGTGGGCAGGCTCCCCACCAAAACCCCCATTGGACCCTGCAATCTACAAGACTATGACATACCCCAAATCCTCACACCCCCCCCCTGCAACCTCAACAGCTTCCTGAGACACAGAATATACCAACTCTGATTGGACCAAGAGTGGCTTCCTGAGACACAGAATCTACAGGCTCCAATTAGACCAAGAGCTACAATTGGACCCAGTGTGGCCCCCTGAGACACAGACACAGCAAGCACAGATCTGACCAAGAGCAACTCCCTCAGACACAGGCACCTCTTGCACCTACTGGAAGAAGAGATGGATATATGCAAGTGCAAAAATACATACAACAACATAAAGAAAAATATGGTGCCACCAGAACCTAGTGGTTCTACAACAGCAAGACCCGAACATCACAATGTAGAAGAAGCAGAAGAAAGCAACCTTTAAAATAGTTTTATGATGATGATAGAGGCCTTTAAAGAGGAAATGAAAAATTCCCTTTAAAAAATTGAGGAAAATACAAACAAAAAATCAGAAGAAATCGATAAATCCCTTAAAGAAAGCCAGTACTGGAAATAGAAATCTAATCTATAGTAAGAGAACAGAAACCAAGATGCAAGCACAGCCAATAAAATACAAGAGATGGAAGAGAGAATCTCTGGCGTGGAGGATACAATAGAGAAAATTGATTGGTCGTCAAAGAAAACACTAAAGTCAAAAAAGTCATAACATAAAACATCCAGGAAATCTGGGACACTATGAAAAGGCCAAACCTAAGAATAATAGGGATAGAAGAAGGAGAAGAATACCAACTCAAAGGCACAGAAAATATATTCAACAAACTCATAGGAGAAAACTTACCCAACTTAAAGAAGGAAATACCTATGAAGATACAAGAAGCATATAGAACACCAAATAGATTAGACCTCCCAAAAAAATCCCCTGGCCACATAATAATTAAACCACTAAACATACAGAATAAAGGAAGAATATTAAGAGCAGCAAAGGAAAAAGATCAAGTGACTTATAAAGGCAGACCCATCAAAATAACACCTGACTCTCAGTGGAGACTCTGAAAGCCAGGAGGTCCTGAAAAGACATAATGCAGACACTAAGAGACCACGGATGCCAATCCAGACTATTATACTCAGCAAAATTTTCAATCACTATAGATGGACTGAACAAGACATTCCAAGATAAAACCAGATTTAAACAATACCTATTCACAAATCCAACCATACAGAAAGCACTAGAAGGAAAACTCCAACCTAAGGAATTCAGATGCACCCATGAAAACACAGGCAATGGATAACTCCACAGCAGCAAATGCCAAAGAAGGAAAATACATACACACACACTACCACCAAAGATAATAGGAATTGACAATCACTGGTCATTAATATCCCTTAATATCAATGGACTCAATTTGCCTATAAAAAGACGTGGGCTAATAGAATGGATGGGTAAACAGAATCCATCCTTCTGCTGCATACAAGAAATATACCTCAACTTCAAAGACAGACACTTCCTCAGAGTAAAAGGTTGGGAAAAGACTTTTCAATCAAATGGACTTAAGAAACAAGCTGGTTCCCAGCACTTGGGAGGCAGAGCCAGGCGGATCTCGATGAGTTCGAGGCCAGCCTAGTCTACAAAATGAGATCGAGGACAGGCACAAAAACTACACAGAGAAACCCTGTCTCGAAGAAAGAAAAAAGAGGAAGCTGGTATAGTTATCCTAATATGTAATAAAATAGACTTCAAACTAAAATCAATCAAAAGAGATGGGGAAAGACATTACATATTCATCACAGAAAAAAATCGACCAAGATGAAGTCTCAATTCTGAACATTTATGCCCCAAATACAAGGGCACCCACATATGTAAAGGAAACATTACTAAAGCTTAAATCACACATTAAACCCCACACACTAGTAGTGGGAGACTTCAACACCCCATTCTCACCAATGGACAGGTATGCCAGACTGAAACTTAACAGAGAAATAAGGGACTAACAGAAGTTATGACTCAAATGGACTTAATAGCTATCTACAGAACATTCTACCCTAACAAAAAAGAATATACCTTCTTCTCAGCACCCCATGGAACTTTCTCTAAAATCAACCACATACTCAGTCACAAAGCAAATCTCAACAGATATAAAAAAAATTGGAATAACCTCCTATATTTTATCAGACCATCATGGCTTAAAGTTAGATTTCAATAACAACAAAAATTATAGAAAGCCTACAATCACATGGAAACTGAATAATGCTCAACTGAATCACCAATGGGTTAAGGAAGAAATAAAGAAAGAAATTAAAGACTTCCTAGAATTCAACATAAGTGAACATATGACATACCCAATTTTATGGGACGCTATGAAAGCAGTGCTAAGAGGAAAGTTCATAGCACTAAATGCCCACATAAAGAAATTGAAGAAATCTCACACTAGCTACTTAACAGCACACATTAAAGCTCTAGAACAAAAAGAAGCAAACTCACTGAGGAGGAAGAGATGCCAGGAAATAATCAAATTGAGGGCTGAAATCAGTAAAACAGAAACAAAGAAAACAATACACAGAATCAATGAAACAGAGTTGGTTCTTTGAAAAACTTAACAAGATAGACAAGCCTTATGCAAATTAACCAAAAGGTAGAGAGAGAACATCCAAATTAACAAAATCAGAAATGAAAATGGAGACACAAAAACAATGAGGAAATCCAGAGAAGCATGAGGTCATATTTCAAAAACCTGTACTCCACAAAATTGGAAAATCTGAAAGACATGGACAATTTTCTGGATAGGTACCATATACCCAAATTAAATCAAGACCAGATAAACAGTTTAAATAGACCTATAACTCCTAAGGAAATAGTGTCATTAAAAGGCTCACAACCAAAAAAAGCCAAGGACCAGATGGTTACAGTGCAGAATTCTACCAGAATTTCAAACAAGAGCTATTACTAATACTCTTCAAATTGTTCAACACAATAGAAATAGAAAGAACATTACCAAACTCTTTTTATGAGGCTACAGTGACCCTGATACCCAAGCCACACCAAGAGGCAACAAAGAAAGAGAATTAGAAACCAATCTCCCTCATGAACATTGATGCAAAAATACACAAAATACTGGCAAAGCGAATACAAGAACACATAAAAAAATTATCCACCATGACCAAGTAGGCTTCATCCCAGAGATGCAAGGATGGTTCAACATATGAAAATCTGTCAATGTAATACACCATATAAACAAACTGAAAGAAAAAAACCACATGATCATCTCATTAAATGCTGAAAAAGCCTTTGACAAAATCCAACACCCCTTCATGATAAAGGTCGTAGAGAGATCAAAGATACAAGGAACATACCTAAACATAATAAAGGCAAATTACAGCAAGCCAATAGCCAACATCAAATTAAATGGAGAGAAACTCAAAGCGATTCCACTAAAATCAGGAACAAGACAAGACTGTCCACTTTCCCCATATCTATTCAATATAGTATTAGAAGTTCTAGCTAGAGCAATAAGACAACAAAAGGAAATCAAAGGGATACAAATTGGAAAGGAAGAAGTCAAACTTTTGCTATTTGCAGATGATATGATAGTCTACATAAGTGACCCCCAAAATTCTACTAGGGAATCCCTACAACTGATAAACACCTTCATTAATGTGGCAGGATACAAGATTAACTCAAAAAAATCAGTAGCTCTCCTATATACAAAAAATAAATGGGATGAAAAAGAAATCAGAGAAATATCATCCTTTACAATAGCCACAAATAATGTAAAATACCTTGGGGTAACTCTAACAAACAAATGAAAGACCTGTATGACAAGAACTTTAAGTCTCTGAAGAAAGAAATTGAAGAATATATCAGAAAATGGAAAGATCTCCCATGATCATGGATAAGTGAGATTAACATAGTAAAAATGTCAATCTAACCAAAAGCAATCTACAGAATCAGTGCAGTCAACATCAAAATTCCAACACTATTCTTCACAGATCTGGAAAGAACAATACTCAACTTCATATGGAAGAGCAAAAAACCCAGGATAGCTAAAATAATCCTGTGCAATAAAACCATCTCTGGATGCATCACCATCCCTGACCCCAAGCTGTACTATAGAGCTATAGTAATAAAAACAGCTTGGTATTGGCATAAAAACTGACATGTGGACCAATGGAATCAAATTGAAGATGCTGACATTAGCCTATGAACTCCTGATTTTTGACAAAGAAGCCAAAACCCTACAATGGAAAAAAAGAAAGCATCTTCGGCAAGTGGTGCTGACTATAACTGGAAGTCAACATGTAGAAGATTTCAAACAGATCCATATCTATCACCATGAACAAAGCTCAACTCCAAGTGCATCAAAGACCTCAACATAAATCCAGGTACACTGAACCTGACAGAAGAGAAAGTAGGAAGTAGTCTTGAATGCATTACCATGGAAGACCACTTCCTAAATATAACACTAGAGCACAGAGAGCAACAATTAATAAATGAGATCTTCTGAAACTGAGAGGCTTCTATAAGGCAAAGGACACAGCAAATAAGACAAAATGAAAGCCTACAGAATGGAAAAAGATCTCCACCAACCCCACTTCTAACAGATGACTAATGTCCAAAATATATAAAGAACTCAAGAAACTAGACATCAAAATACCTAACAGTCTAATTAAAAAATGGGCTACAGAGCTAAACAGAGAATTCTCAACAGAAGAATCTCAAATGGCCGAAAGACATTTAAGGAATTGCTCAACATCCTTAGTCATCAGGGAAATGCAAATCAAAACAACTCTGAGATATCATCTTACACCTGTCAGAATGGCTAAGAACAAAAACACTGAAGACAGCTTATGTTGGAGAGGATGTGGAGCAAGGGGAACATTCCTCCACTGTTGGTGGGAATGCAAACTTGTACAGCCACTTTGGAAACCAGTATGGCAGTTTCTCACAAAATGGGGACTCAAGACCCAGCCATACTACTCTTGGGCATATATACCCAAGGAATGCTCAATCATACCACAAGGACACTTGCTCAACTATGTTCATAGCAGCATTATTCATAATAGCCAGAACCTGGAAACAACCTAGGTGCCCCTCAACTGAAGAATGAATAAAGAAAATGTGGTACATATACACAATAGACTATTACTCAGCAGTAAAAGACAATGACATCATGAAATTTGCAGGCAAATGTATGGGACTAGAAAATATCATCCTGAGTGAGGTAACCCAGACTCAGGAGGACAAACATGATGTATTACAATCACTCCATGTAAGTCTATTAAATGGATAACAGAATTTATTAAGATATAAATTGAGGAAATACATTCACGGTTACAGAACAGAGTAGATAGTAGAAGTCGTCCTCTGATCTGACTGGGAGCAAATCCACCTAGCAGGCAGGAGCAGGGAGAAGGGGCATGTGACCCTTCTCCTTTCCTTATCAGAGGTCACTTGCAAGGACAGGAAGCACTGCCTCCTTTGGGCCTCATAGCCCAAGATCATGGGCAGAGCAAATACCACTACAATGGTATGTCCTCACTCATAAGTGGATACTAGATGTAAAGCAAAAGATAACCAGACAATGACCCACAGCCCCAGAAAAGCTAGCTAACAAGGAGGACCCTAAGAGGGTCACATGGATCGCCCTGGGAAGGGAAAATAGATGAGATCTCCATGAATAAACTGTGAATGGAAAGGGGCAATGGAGGGTAGGGTTGGGGAATGAGAACATGAAGGAATGGGGTGGTCCAGTTGGAGCAGGGATGGAGTGGGGGAGCAGTGAGGGAGATACCATGATTGATGGAGACATCAGGATGGGGAGAGGCCGGGTGCTGGGGAAGTTCCCAGGAATCCACAAGGATGACCCCAGCTTAGACTACTAACAGTATTGGAGAGGGTGCCTGAACTGGCTTACCCCAGTAATCAGATCAGTGAATACCCTAACTGTCATCATAGAGCCTTCTTCCAGTAATTGATGGAAGCAGATGCAGAGATCCACAGCCAAACACCAGGTCCAGCTTCAGGAGTCCAGTTGAAGAAAGAGAAGAGGGATTCTATGAGCAAGGGGCATCAAGATTATGATGGGGAAACCCATAGAGACAAACAAACCAAACTATTGGGAACTCATGAACTTTAGACCAACAGCTGTGGGGCCTCCATGGGACTGGACTAGGCCCTCTGCATAAGTGAGACAGTTGTGTAGCTTGATCTACTTAAGGGGCCCCCTGGCAGTAGGAACAGGATCTATCCCTGGTGCATAAGCTGGCTTTTTGGAGCCCATTACCTATGTATGGACTTGCATAGCCTTGATGCAGGGGGAGGGGCTTGGACCTGCCTCTGCTGAATGTACCAGGCTCTGCAGATACCCCATGGGAGACCTTGCCTTTTGGGAGGAGGAAATGGGGGTTGGGTTAAGGGGTAAAGGTGGGAGGGGCCAGAAGAGGGAGTAGAGGGGGATCTGTGATTGGTATGTAAAATGAATAAAAGACATTCTTTAATTAAAAAAAAAGTGCAGAAATACCATGGGGTCCGTTTTGTGTTGGGCAACTGCTTTGGGGCATGAGGGCCTGCCTTGGAGATGGTTGATGTAGCCAGAGTCATTCAATTGAAGGAAATAGATTCATTTCCCCTTTCCCAGCAGGCATCTTTTGCAAATAGCTTCCTGGTTAGGGGTAGGATATTGTGTCACTGCTCAGCTGCTAGGATTTTATCTGGCTTGAACTTGTGCAGGTCTTATGTGTGTTGTCACAGTCTTTGTGACTCATGTTTATCAGTCCTGTTGTGTCTGGAAGACCTTGTTTTCTTGAAATTATTCACCACCTCTGGTTCTTATGGTCTCTCTGCTTCTTCTTGCCTAGATCCCCAAGCCTTAAGGGGAGGGGTTTGATAAAGACATCCCATTTAGGGCTCCAGTTCTCCCACTCTCTGCACACTGTCCATTTATGGACCTTTTGTTAATTGCCATCTATTGAAATAAGCTTCTCTGATGAAGACTGAGTAATAATGATTCATTGAGAGTCATTTTATTGCTATACTTATTTAGCAGTCTAATAATAGTAGATTTTATTCCAGAGTTTATGACCTATCTAATCTCAGGTTCTTGGCCACTTTTTGAGTAGATAAGGCCCACTCTGTAAGATGGAATCAACCCATTCCTGATACTGCTAAAGTGGACTTCAGAGAATTTTAAGGATTATATAAGAAAAAAAATACTACTCAGCTTTGTGTCTAAAACCTTGGAAGTGTCTGAAAGGATGATTTCTTAATTCTCTGGTGGAGAATGGCTTAAAATGTGTATTTACAAACTCCAGTGAAATATCTGGAAGTATCTGTTACAAGGTGCATTTGTACTAACAGTGGCTTTGGCAGGCAGTGTCCTCCTGATCCTCCTTAAAGTACATAGGGACTAATGACTTTTTAAAAATTAAGTAGCTAATCCAGTGCTGGTCCTTTAAAAAAATCTATTCTTTTTATATGTGTTAATTCATTTCATACTCATATCAGTCCTACACAATCAGTATTGCCATAATACTTTACACATGGGAAACAAAGCTATAGAGAATTGAAGAATTTGTATTATTTTCCCAGGAACAGGTGGATGGGAGAGCTGGAGTTTGATTTCAGTTCTGCCACAGGATGAACTGTTGCCTGCCACTCCTCATTCTGATAGTTAGGATGTCATCATGTGCTGATGCACATTTTCCCACGTCTGTCTTCTGTAGTTTTATTAAAAGCTTTGGAAACAGTCCTTGTCTGAGCTTTATTGACCTTCCCAATGGTATACACCCTTACTAACACCTTTTCTTTGGTGTTAGCACGATGACATTTCAAAGTAATTTTGGCGTGAAATGGCATGCTCTCCAGCATGGAGCCCTTCATGTGTTGAAAGGGAGGCAGAATAAACAACTGTCCTCTGCTGTAGGATGGTCTGTATGTCAAATTACTCTGATTGGTCAATAAATAAAACACTGATTGGCCAGTGGCTAGGCAGGAAGTATAGGCAGGACTAACAGAGAGGAGAAAAGAGCAGGAAGGTGGAAGGAGACACAGCCAGCCGCCGCCAGGACAAGCAGCATGTAAAGATGCCAGTAAGCCACGAGCCACGTGGCAAAGTATAGATTTATAGAAATGGATTAATTTAAGATATAAGGGCAGTTAGCAAGAAGCCTGCCACGGCCATACAGTTTGTAAGCAATATAAGTCTCTGTGTTTACTTGGTTGGGTCTGAGCGGCTGTGGGACTGGCAGGTGAGAGAGATTTGTCCTGACTGTGGGCCAGGCAGGAAAACTCTAGCTACAGTTTCCTACCCAGTAAACATGGTCTTTAGGGCTCTGTAGCAGTATCGAGTTTTGCCCCCCCC
>CABHPQ010135719.1:0-23753 GCA_902168405.1 Peromyscus aztecus
TTCAAGGCTTGGCTACCCCCAAGCTCAGCTGGCTAGGCAGAGCAGTTTATAATTCTAGAAACATGCTGATCAAGCCCTGAGCCTCTAGCCTGCTCCAGTACCAAGGTGCCCATGGGCACTGCTTAAGCTCCATAGCTTCCCCATTCAGTAAGACACTGGCTCCATTTTAATTGCCCTAAGGTATTTTTCAGAACAAGGTTTAGACAAAGGATGGATTCAGCCAATAGCTAACCTTCCCTGTGTAAACTCACTGCTCTCCTAATGTCCTTAGATGACTAATACTTTCTTCCCAATGTAAATTCAGCATTGTGCCACCAATCTGTGTTCTTAGGAACCTATATAGCTCAAACAAGTCCCTTAACTTTTCCAGGCTTTGGGGGTTTTTATTTGCAAAAGGGGATTTACTGCCCTGCTAGAAAACAGTAGACACAAATTACCTCTTCTTAGCAGTTTGACTAGGACATATAAATAGTACAGCCTAGCTGGATGACTTCAAGTTATTATTCTAGTTTTATATTAGAAATACCTCCCCACTGACACACACATACACATACAATGTCCTCTGCTGTCTCATGTTGTCATCCTCTGAAAGAAATTCCAGCCATATGCCTGTGATAAATGCACAAATATAATTGCTGATATCGAGTTGTTCCCCCAAAAAGCATATCACGATGTTCCAAGTGTGTGCCCACTAATAAAGGATATGACAATCACGGATATAGATTCAGGCTTTGGCTTGCAGGGGTTACAGTAACCTCATATTTAGACATCAAACAAGACTTCCAACAGAACAGGAAAACCTAGAGCACTCAGCGTGAGTGCGCTGGCTCCAGTGGGTCAGGAGGCTGCTGCTTCAGAGGATGGAAAAACCCTGTGCTTCCTGTGTTACAGGAAGAATCTGGGTCCACTTGGCAACATAATGCTCCAGGTTGAAGAAAAGGCGGGGGGGGGGGGGGGGGAAGAAAGAAAAGAAAACGCAAAGGAAATAAATGTACCAAGGTTAAGGAGCAGGGAGTTAGGATGGCTTTAATTAGCCCATCCTGGTTTCTCTACTCAGCTTTGTTCATAGATTCATCTTGGGTCATTTGCTAGTAACCAAATAGTTTTTGATTTGTTTATATGTTTGTTTTTGAAATGAAGTTTGTACTACCCTGGAGTTTAAAAGCAAAACTTTTTCAAGATGTCTTTAGGTATATAGTTTACACAAGGTATTGTAACACAGTCTATCTATATGTAATTATAAAGCACATACGAAATAAACAAAATAAAAGCAGAATTAGATGCACTAGAATTACCACTAGTTATTTATGGAAAAACATTTTGCAATGAACATTTCAACTTTAAAATAAAATCCCACAGACTAAAGGAACCAAGACCTTTAACAACCACTGTCCATTGTAGCCCCACTGCGGACATTTTTGGTGTTTTAGATTAAGCCATGCAAAGTTTAGCTGAGCCTGACAGCAGTGTGTTGGGCATTTTTGAGCTCATGATGCCTTTTCCCCTCTCTTGTTTGTAGCTGCTATAAACTTACCAAAGGGAAAATTGGGCAAAAGTATGTGAGTGTGTGGGTGTTTTCCCATGCCCTCTATGTGTTTATTCACATAGTCCAGTCCCTAGGGAAATTAAAAGGAAAAAAATTTAGTTTCACTATAGAAGATCCAAAGAACTTGGCATTTTATGAGCTCTGGGTCATTAATTCTTATAGGAACTCCGTATGACGTCAGCAAGTGAGAAGTGTTATTATCCCCACTTCACAGATGAAGAAACTGAGGACTTTCATGATCAAATGTCTCATCCAGAGCCAAACAGTGCTGGCAAGAGAATGAAGGACTTCCAGTAAAACCAACCCCCTTAACTCCCAGACCCGTGTTGTCCAGTAAGGGTATGATGTGAATGGCCTGTGATTTTTCAGTCATCAAGTTAAAAAGAAAGTAATCACAAGCAGATAGATTACATTTTTTATAACAGGTTATATTTATGTCAATGTGTAGAAAACACTGTTCCAACAAGTAATGCTTTTTTAAAAAAAAATATTATGAGCTAGTTCACTTTCTGAATTTATACCAAGTCTTCAAAGCTAGTGCACTCCAATTGCAACTGGCTGTATTTCAAGTACTGTGTATCCATGTGTGTCTGGTGCTTGCTGTAAGGATCAGCTGGCCCCTTGATTCTGGAACTCTAAATCCTGACTTCCCCTCTCATCACACTATACTTCTCCCACTAGATATCTGAGGTAAGATATGCCCCTGCCTTTTATTGTCTGTATCAGAAACCTTCAATTGATTTATTATTACTTTGGTCATGGTTACTGAAACTAACCCAAATTCGCATCCTGAATTCAGGCCTTTGGAATGTCAAATGAGTACAAGACAAAAGCAAACTAAATACCCTGAACATTTAAGTCAAGAATGTAAAGTACATTAAATTAAAGTTACTATAACTGAAATGGATTGATAAAATTTTGAATGAGTGTATAGTAGATAAGCAGAAAAACATTTGAATATAGCAGAAGACTGTAGGACTATGGTTTTCAGTATTGGTAACAGGCAAATACTGAAAATATCTTTTTTTTCTGTTGACAATTTGATAAATTCTACAAATAAACCTGGAGACTAATATAATTGCAAGGGGAAAATATCCTGCATTTAATTCAATTCTTTGTAGTATGAATGTAAGTGCAGAGCTTTGTCTCTTACCTAATTAGAATGTACTTCAATTCCTTCATGGGAGGGGCCACATTGGCCTTTCCATATCATGCAACACAAAAGCAGAGTCATATGAAGTTTTAGCTTATTTGACTGGAGATTCCTGAAGCTGTATTGACGTTAAAGAAGAGATATGAATCTCGAAGAATTTCTCAAACCCCCAAACCATGTCCACCTAAAAATTGAGCTTAACATCCAGGCCAAAAGTACACAATCCAGCATCAGTCACAGACTATGACTCTAGTCCATATTCCACCCGAGTCTGTTGCTGGAATGAGCCCAAAATGAGACAAATAAAGCTGTGGTAGACAGCAGCAACACAAGCTCTATAGTGAATGATTTTATTGTTGGATAAAATATTACATATCAAGAAATTACAGACAAATGAATGACAACCACTGACTGGCAACTTTTGAGAATAGCTAACAATTAAAGGAGCTAAATTCTAGCATGTCCATATGGAGTCATCAGTTATTTCAGAGAATTCTCTGATAATCATACCT
This sequence comes from Peromyscus aztecus, assembly GCA_902168405.1. NCBI lineage: Eukaryota > Metazoa > Chordata > Mammalia > Rodentia > Cricetidae > Peromyscus > Peromyscus aztecus. Next base: position 3,212 of record CABHPQ010135719.1, read on the forward strand.
AAGTGTAAAGAAGTAATCCACAGATAGATGGTTGATATCATGTATGAAGAAAGTAGCTATTTTATAAGAGATGGCCCTGTAAACACACTGTGATGAAACTCAAGAAATGCCTTTAATTGTATTTACATGTTTGTCTATCTACTCTCCTTCCTACCTACCTATATATATTTATCTCCAGAATAACAAATCATTAGGAATTTTCCAAAGGAAGACATTGAGAAATAGAAAAATATTAATATATATATATATATTAGTAAAACGGAAAAAAATACCCCATTGTTAAATAATAACTCATTTGAGAGACAAGTTTTAAAAACATCCTGCTTTGGGAAAAAGACGGGTTTTAAAATTTGTCAAATTCGCTGGGTGGTGGCAGCGACGGCGGTGGCGGCGGCGGCGGCGGCGGCGGCGGCAGCGCACACCTTTAATCCCAGCACTCAGGAGGCAAAGCCAGGTGGATCTCTGTGAGTTCGAGGCCAGCCTGGGCTACAGAGTGAGTTCCAGGAAAGGCACAAAGCTACACAGAGAAACCCTGTCTCGAAAAACCAAAAAAAAAGTCAAATACTCATTTTATTCACATAGCCATAGTTCCAAAGATGAACATTCATATGGAATGAACTGTGTAATTACTTGACATTCACATTTAAAGCTAATCAAGGAAGAATTTCACCTCTTGCTTCCATGGCTCAATCTGCTATCATGCTTTGGTTCTGATCCCCCAGACCGCCCCCAGGCTTTTCTGAAGACTTTCTCATTATCAACAAATTCATTTGGCTTTACGAGAAGAATGAAAAACATATCCCACAAGGATGAGCCCTCACCCTTGTACATCAGTATCCCTGGAGCTGCATAGGAAGCCAAGTGGAGAATGACAGTGAAAACCATGGCTCTGTTGTCCGGACATTGGCCAGTGAGACATGGCAAATGGCCCATCCCCATTTCACTCTTGCTCCCTGATGAACCGGATTGCTCAAGCTTTAAAACAGGTTCTTCCAAAACTTCTCTGTCTCCCACTTAGACATACTCCGACACTTCATAGACTATCTCAGACAGTATCTGTGCTTCTTTGAATGAGAAATGTCTCCCATAGTCTCAGGCGTTTGAAGACTTGGTTCTCAATTGGTGGCACTGCCTAGGATGGTTTAGGAGGGATGGCCTTACTGGAGACATCATTTCACTGGAGGCAGGCTTTGTGAGCTTCAAACACACCACTTTCACTACATGTATTCTGCTTTGTGCTAGTGACTCAAGGTGTGAGCTCTCCATTTGCTGTTCTAGATGTCATGCCTGCTGCCTGCTGCCTGCTCCTGCCACCAAAGACGTTAACCTTTTGGGCCCGTAAGCCCAAACAGACTCTTTCACAAGGTATTTTGGCCATAGTGTTTTATCATAGCAACAGAAAAGTAACTTATACAGCATCTGATAAGCAGATAAGCAAAAACTATTCCTTTCTAGATTTTAATAATAAAACCCTGTATCAACTTATGCCATTAACATGATGTATTCATGTTTGATTGTGCTTTGTTAAAAATAAACTTGTAATGTTTATTTTGAATTTAGTCATGGTAAACCAAGTCATTGTTTTCTTTAAGTACACATATTAATACAAAGCTATAAAATTTTTACTTTGGGCTTTTATTAGGTGTATAGATCCTAAAAGCAGCAAATTGAAGATTCTTGACTCCTTTAGAAAATTTCAAACACTGGCAGTTTTGCTTCAGGTCTAGAAGGATACCCCACATTTAAGAGCACAGCTACTCTTACAAAGGATCCATGTGGCAGCTCACAAGCATCTAAATATCTAGTTCCAAGGGATCCGAAGCCCACTGCTGACTTCCATGGGCACCAGGCACACAGATTGTAGCTGGAGTTTTTCTGGTCCTGCCTGGCTCACGGTCAGGACAAATCTCTTTCACCTGCCAGTCCCACAGCTGCTCAGACCCAACCAAGTAAACACACAGAGACTTACATTGCTTACAAACTGTATGGCTGTGGCAGGCTTCTTATTATCTACTTCTTCTATCTTAAATTAATCCATTTCTATTAATCTGTACTTTGCCATGTGGCTCGTGGCTTACCGGTACCTTACATCTTTCTTGTCATGGTGGCGGCTCACAGTGTCTCCCTCTCTGCATTCCTGTTCTCTCAATTCTCCTCTCTGTTAGTCCCGCCTATACTTCCTGCCTGGCTACTGGCCAATCAGTGTTTTCTTTATTAACCAATCAGAGCAAAACATTTGACATACAGAACATGCCACAGCACTGGTATAAATCTACATATGGAGGCAAGCACTCACACAGAAAATAAAAAAAAATAAGCAAATGTTTAAAAATCTTTGCTTCCTTTTCTTTCACATATATTTCATAATGTGAGGGTAGGATATGAAGGGCCATCTACTGACATTAGAATATTAAACAGCTTGCTTGGTAGCCCAACATTGCATTTGGGTTGGAAATCTACCTCTAGAAAACTTTTGCACTCAGACACTAGGTGCTTACAGAGAGACCACCAAAATATTGTCTTAAAAGGTCCCTGAACTCTCAGAAGTCACTGAAATCTACATAATTCAATGGAATCATCTGTAGTGGGATCATCACCGTAGTGAAGCGTCCCTAAAGAATACTGTGCAATTACATTGAGGAGACAGAAAATATAATTGCTTGTAATGTACACTGTGGTTGAGAAGCCATAAATAATCACATGTGTACAATGTAATCATGTGTGGTTCTTTGGCTACCACTGTGTCACAGATACTGCATGTTTAGAAGACCACCAGCAACCACAGAAGACAAAAGCCCTTGTGAGGGGTGTGTGTGTGTGTGTGTGTGTGTGTGTGTGTGTGTGTGTGTGCAAACCAAAATTTAGGTGCTGAAGCCCTAGCAACCACACCTTACCTTATCAGAGGAAGGCCTCAGGGATATTTGTGGGAGGACCCAATCTCCACTCACAAGCAAGAGTTAGAAGTGAGCAGTGTTCTGAGTGTCAATGTTGCTTGATTTGGGTGTTTATTTTGGTTTGAACCATCTGATATATTTCCAAGGCCACATTTATTTTCCATATGTCTAGATAAACCTACACAAGATGAGAAAATTGTAAATCAGTGCAGATCTGGTGATTAAGAATGTGTTCTTCATTTTTAAGCCTTTACTTTTAATTTCATAACATGCTACCTACTATTGGCTAAGACTAAATCATAACTCACCTCAACAATGCCCTAGCATTCTTTATTATGTTTTAAATTAAGAAAAAATAAATTCTGAATCAAAATTATAGCCTGTAACTATGCTATATTAAGGTACTTTACCATCTCTGAGTGATGTAGGCATAATTCAACAGCAGCCATAAATTTCACAACCTATTTCAATACAAACTGTAAAATGCATGTAATTTTACACATTTAAGCTTAGTATTGTGTAACCTCTTTGCTGCATCAGGTCATCATCAATAATCAAGAAGGTTAGAAAATAATTCTAACTGTAGTAAATTCATAGCTTTTAAAGCATACCTGGAAATCTATTTTTATGATTTGTTATTTATAAATAATGACCATCTCACTGGGGAAGCCAACATTATATTTGTATTAGAAGTAGTAGTTACAAAATTTGCTACAAGAAGTGTCAGCTTAATCTCTTTATAATGAAGGCTGCAATAGACATCAATGTTTGTAAGAATCATAACTTTAATTAAGAAGATAACATTGTTAACTAATTTCTGAGGTACATAGCTGGATATAAATAAAAAATTAACCAGAAATGAAACCTAAATTTAAAAGGTATTGCTAACTGGGGTTTGCAAATATTTTTGTGTTGTGAGACCTCTGGTGATCCATTAAAGCTTATGGAACATCTCAGAATGTTATCAAAGGCTTGAGATAAAATGCTTAGGAATCTATAGAAATAGATTTCTATGAATATAATTTTAAAATCAGATTCATGATACTATAGAATATACTTTTATCAATGAATTATTATGCACTTATTAAATTTAAATCAGCTGCTGTAACACTGTAAGATATTGCACTCACTGTCATTCATTATGAAAATATATGTCTCTTCTGTGGTTTGATGCCCACATCCCTTACTGAAATAAATGTTCTGTTTGAGGTGAGAATAAAGATATAATTTTTTACTGTTCCAACTCACAGGTTGGCTTAATTCTATCCAGGGATATTTTGAGAGTGGGTGGTCTGTAATTATTTAATATAAGTATCCTGATTATGTGTTGGCTTCTAATATACCAAATGCATGACTGTTCATGATACTGTTTCCCTCTTATTATTCTATTCATTTAGAAACATAGAAGAACCATTTATTTGTTATAAAAATATGACATAAAATAAAACATTTTACTGCAAAGTCCACCAGTGGAATCCTTCCATTGCTGAAGTGTAGATAATATGTGATATATAAAGTCTCTGTTAAACAAGTACATGTTGGACAATGGGTAATATAACAGTTCAGAGCATGATTTTTTCCTTCATAATTCTCATTCTCTTCATATCTAAAAAATAAGAAAAATATGCTTCATAATCCTTGATTCCTTCTATCTGCATGAAGACTATTAAGAAATCATTTGCCTATCCCTATAGTCCACATGCCACCAATTTGCTTATTTAAACAGCAAACAGATATTTAAACAGAGGCATATATTCCTGAGCTATTTTTGTCATTACTCATATGTAACTGCAACACAAATGTTTGAACTTTCCAGTCCTCTGAAAGATGTAAAATACTGTCTGTTCACACAGTCACTTTTGTTGGAAGGCGAGGAGAGTTAATCCCTGCTCCCAAGTATAGATAGCCCTTCCCCTGGGATCTGTTCTCATGAAACTTCTAAGTGCCCATCTCTCGATGATTATGCCATTATTATTTATTGGGCTGTGAGAAATGGTTCTCAGCACACACAGCAGAGAGGAACAGGCTTACCATTTTAATAAGGCCCACAAGATAATTAAGACATACAATTTCTTTTTCTAATGCCAGGCCAGAGGACCTTTTTCAGCCTTTAATATGAGTGAGTAACTGCTTTCATGTTTGAATTTATACATGGCTATAAAATATATTTTTACTTTTTTCACTCAGCCCTTTCATTTGCCTTCATTTCCTCAGGCAAAAATGAAACATCCCACATCATGTCCCTTTAAAATATAGGAAGCTTCACAAAGGCAGTAGTTCCAACTGTTTCTTCTCTAGTGTATCCTAAACATTGCATGTGTATTCACAGATCTGGTCATAGAAAAACAAAACAAAATCATATATTTGAATGGTTCTATATATCTATGCAATAAGTCTTCTAGATAATGCAGACCTGTGCCCTTGTGCAGTAAGCAAGTGTGTGAGATACTTGCTTCCTTGTACAGATTCAGTCTTATAGGAAATATGATTCTGTATTTCCCACAATTGCAGTCTCATTGAAACATAAACAACAAGCATAGAAAACTGCTTTTCTAAAAGAAGACTCAGTGGTGTTACAATGGGCATGCTCCATTGAGAAAAGGGGTTTCAATTTTAGTGATAAAAATATATGCTTTTTTAATTTAAAAAGATTTTATGTGTATGAGTATGTTTTGGTTTTTGAGGTTTTTTTTTTCTGTGTATATTTATATGTGCCTTGTACCCTTAGAGGTTAGAAGAAAAAGCCAGAGTTACAAATAGTTTGGGGACACCGTGTTGATGCTGATAACTGCACTCAGGTTCTCTAGAGTAGCAGCAAGTATTCTTAACCACTGAGTCATTTTTTCCAGCCCCAGAATGTAATTTTCTTCATGATAAAAGTCAAAGGCCCAAAACAACTATTGGGGGGGGGTGAACTATAGGAGAAGAAAGTATTCATGCAAATATGAAAGCAAGGCAAAATATTTTCACAGGGTGGCACAGATTGAACACTAAATTTCACACAAAAGTGGGTGTCTATTAGTTCTTGTTATTAAACATATTCTCCAAAGAACAATTCTAAATGAATTTAAGACCCTTGTAATCACAACCCATTATTCGGATCTATAATGATCAGAAGTATATTATAAACACGTATAAATGGATTTTCAACTCACCAGAAAGGCAAAGGACTATTGGCTAAAGATACAAAACAAAACATGAATATTCATCTGCTATTTCCAAAATGGCAGAAAATACAATTAAGGAAATTAAACAGAGCAATGGAAGAAAATGGGAGTAAAGTAACATAACTTACATTGAAAGAATCAAGACATTCTTCTCATAAACATGCTCAGTAGCCTAGCAATAGAAGGATGTCCTCCTGACCTGAGAAAGTAAATTCTCTTGGTCCAGAAGCCACCATCATGCTTACCACAAAACCAAAAGAGACATACTCTAAAACATCAGGAAAAGGGCAGTAGTGTCTGTCTTCATCATTAATGTTTACTAGACATGGGAGACCAATATAAAGGGGAAAAGTAGCCACTCAAAATTGAAAAATTAAAAGGGTAGTTAAAACTATTAGATGATATGACAAGTGTCAAGTGATTCTGGAAGATCCACCTGAAGAGATCACTCCGTGAAGGAATGTCGAATGTGAGAGGCAGTGAGTGCTTCCACATTCACAGACAGCACACTTAGGACATAACATAGGTTTTATAGACACAGCAGGGTGACATTCTAAAGAAATGAACCAGTATCTTTCACAAGGAATTTGCTTTATAGCAAATCCCTTGCAAAGAATTTGCTTTTATACTTGTTTTTAGAATTCTTGCCTAAAATCAAAAGGGAAATCAAGAAACATTGCTGACATTTGAATGGAGGAGATATGAACTAGAAAAACAAAATTCTTGTACACGAAATTTCCTACTTTCAGGAAAGCTTTTGCATATCTGTCTAGTAATATCCTAAGACTCTGTAGTTTGAAAACTCTTACAGGATTAAGTTGATATACCAATATTAGTAATTACTCTCATCTATTAGGCAATTGCTGTACACCAAGACCCTGTATTTCTAAAGATTCTGTATATGTTCCTACATAAGATTCTTTTAGTATCCAATATAAATGCCAAGAAACCATTATTTGCACTTTGCAGACAAGACCCACAGAGCTCTGAAGGATAAATAAACCCCTTGTCCAAGGTCATAAAGCTGACACACGGCAGAGCCTGGACCCGGGTCTCAATCTCTGCCATAACACCTGTGTTCCTTCCCCAGGAACACTGTTCTGTTACAGGTCACATCTTCAGACCCCCACATTGAAAACTCAGGTATTAAAGACCAGAGAGTGAAAGTAAGGTTCCTCTGATACCTATAGGCAGCGAGGCCCTCAAGAAGTATAAGATACTACAAAGCCATAAAAGGTCTGAGAATGGTAAGCACCCATGATGGTACAAGCAATAACACTTCTTGATCTTACAATAAAAATTGAGGAAATCATATAGTTTGTTGGAAGTCTCCTTCTTTACACAGTCTTTGTAGAGCAATTTAAACACTATCTTAAGTAGAAGAGAAATATGATCTATAGGTCACTCTATTTTTCCATTATGACAGAATAACACTTCCTGTCAATAGCATGATAGATATGGCTTAAATCAAAGGAGCCTTTGGATTGGAATCCAAATTACATTTCCAAGGAAATGTTCTTTGCTAGGTTGGGAAATGATCACTCATTTTATCTTTTCTTATGGATAATTGTTCTGGATGGGAGCTGAAATCCACACAGCATTTACCAACTATGTTTATAGGTAGTGTACTTAATATGTAATAATATTTGATTTGATTTTTATCCTCCTTGGCTCTTTTAACCTCTAAACTATAATGACTTCCATATGGCTGGTCAAACCTATTTTTATGTTGTTTAATTCTCTGTCCCTATTTTTAGCCCTTTTCTTTCTTTCAATTGCCAATTATGGTAAGATCTAATACACCTTTTCAGATTTTATTAATGTTTTTCTGTCAGATGAGAAAGCCATTCAATCACCAAGTGTTAGAACTTCCCTCTCTATACCAATCCCTTCGACCTCTCTTTTTCTCATAACACATCAGAGTGATAGTAAGACTCAATGTATTTTCCAGTGAGCTCTGAGGTACAAGACGCTTTAGGTAATTTACATGCAAGATGAACAGTTTCAAAGGGGCTTTTAACCATGTGGCTATCATTAGCTATAAAATAGTAAATCTGCCCATTAAAATGCTTTGAGAAATTTGGGTTAAAATTTAACTTTTGCACGTGTAGAACCACCTATTTAAGATTCGCATGCCTTGCCTAAACAGATTTTTCTTATTTTAAAATACAAATATGCAATAAGAGATCAATGCAATGCTCCAATTACAGTCTTTAGAGACTTATTCTTGCTTTTGAAAATCCCTGAGTATAATAACCTCCCAAAGCGGCAAGCTCTAATCTGTTCTTCATCATAAGATGTTTCTTCCTCCCTCTCTCTCTCTCCCCACTCTCTCTGTGTGTATGTGTGTGCATGTAAGAAACAGTACAGACATATAACTTGAGCTGAAATGAAGAATTTTTTCTAATATGTGCTTTTTGCACATAATAAATTAAAAACTGCTAAAATTTTGTTTTAAGAATTATGCTGTACCATAATTAAGTTGTTTGTGAGAGATTATTTTTTCAAAATAGAAAGTTTCAGGGAAGGTTCCTGCCTCAAAATCACTTTGTTTTGCTTAAATTAAATCCCCTTTGTCAAAGGCAATCTCAGCTCTTTATCCAAAGAAACTTTGTTCTATTTGAAGGAAAGAAGAAAAGGGGACTGGTATGTTTTGGGAACAACTGTGAAAAGGTGAAACTAGGCACCACTATCATTTGTTTATAAAACACTTGAGTTAAATGCTTCCTTTATAGCTATTGATGTTTTTAGGTAAATACCTTATCCTCTGACATTTGAAGACAATTCTACATAAAATATATAAAATTGTTTTATATACTTTAAAACAATTCATAAATGTAAAAACATTGTTTTATCCTTTTAAGGTCATAATAAATAAAATAACAATATGCTGACAGAGCACATTGAACCAGAATGCCCATTTCACTGTCAGATTTTCAGTACAAATCTGTCTGCGTGTGTATGTGATGAATTAATTCTGGGGACCTTAAAAGAATGTACGTCCACAAAACAAAATAATTATGTACCTCTTTGTCTTTCTTTTTTCTTCTTCTTCCCTCTCAAAACAGGGCCTTACACTGTAGCTGAAACTGGCTTGAACTCTCACTTTGAAGCCCAGGCTGCCTGAAATTCACAGTAATCCTCCTGCCTCCGCATTCTAAGTGCTAGAATCCTAGCACTAAAGAACTAATGCATCTGGCTTTCTGTGTCCTTTTATACAACATTCACCACTAGGAGAGATGGCATTTTTAGAGTGTCAGTCAGTGCCATGGGTTTTAGATGATAAAACCTTATTTGTCACACTTGGGATTTGTGTGGGTTATAATTTGAAAACCCTCTCTGTGTAAGTCTTCCTAAGAAAAAACATGAAACACAATCAATAAGATCTTACTTCGGTTTTATCATGCAAAACAATTTTTCTGTTGTTCAGGACAGATCTGCATTAAAACCAGATAAGGCACTGATGAAAAATAAAAAGGGAAATATGGAGAATTAAAATTCTAACATTGCTGTTTGACACTGACAGGAACAAACAGTCTATATTTTGAAATCTCAAGATTTGCTGTGAAAAATGCTTTAATATAAGATATCTTAATATAGTATATAAAAATGAAAATTTGAAATCTCTAGGCTCTCATTTATATATATTACATTTATATATATTACATTCATATATATATATGAATGTAAAGTTTAGGGCTGGCGAGATGGCTCAGTCAGAGTGCTTATTCTGCAATTATGAGGTCCTGGGTTCAAATGTCCAGCATTCATGTGAAATAAGAAACAGGGCTATATGTGAGGGATAGGAGCAGCCAGAGTCCCAGAACTCATTGACCAGCCAGCTTAAATAAATGGTGAGCTTCAGGCTCAATGAAAGCTCTTATCTCAAGGCAATGAGGTAGAGAACAGCAGAGAAAGCCATCTAATGTTTTGCTTTGGTCTCTGTATTAATTCACTTGCATTCACACCCACATACCCATGTGCATATCACACACACACACACACACACACACACACACACACACACACACACACGGAAAGTTTACTGAAGCCGAAGGCAAAAGGATTATGCAAAGGCCAGTTTGAGCTACAAGGCAAGTCTCTATGTCTAATGACAGCAATAGTAATGATGATGATAAAATACAGTAGCAGAAAGGCCTTGGATGAAAGAATGCCTTCCCTACCTCACACTGGTCAGAGCATATCAGGGATATGCTCAAAGGCTCCTAAACATGGGCTGTGTCCTTACATACTTCAGTTTCCATGGTAACTCAAGCACTCAGGCAATTTATCCTCCATCTCCTCACTAGCCCATCTCCATCAACTCTACTGCTCTCAGCATTAGCTATTTGATAAAGCCTTTCCAAAAGGCTTGCCTATGAATCCTCCATGAACTCATTCATTCAATCCTAAAAGGTTTCTTAAGAGAAGGTTGCACCTATTTGTTATTTTTTATTATTTTGCATATATATATTTATATTTCTTTTTTTGTCATACTTACTTTCATTTATTTATACATATGTTTTGCTAAAACTTATCATTATATAAATATAAAAATGAAAAGGGAGACATCAATAAAAATATATAATATTTTGAAATCATATTTTCAAGACATCTTGTTTGCATTTTTTTTTTGAGACAGGGTCTTTCTATGTAGCCCTGCCTGGCCCAGAACCTGCTAGGTAGACCAGGTTGGTCTCAAACTTACAGATCACTACTTGTATCTGCTTCCCGAGTGCTGAGTTACAGCTGGAGGTGAATCTTGATGTGTGTACAGTACAGGCTGGTGTCACACTTGTGACCCTCTGGTCTTTGCCAGAACTTGAGGATTCCAGGCTGACCTGTGAGGGTTAGTGTTAACTGTCAACTTGACAGAATCCAAAGGCACCAGGAGAAGGGCCTCTGGGGGATTATGTTGGTTTTGTGGCCGATAACAGGTAGTACCCTTTCTTGATTCTTCATGGGATCCCAAATGGTATGAAATGGAGAAAGCAGACTGAATGCCCTTACACACGCATCAATCCATCCCTGTCTGCTCTTCACTGGGCACAGTGTGGGCGGTGCCCTGTCTATCCCTGTGTGCTCTTCACTGGGCACAGTGTGGGCGGTGCCCTGTCCATCCCTGTCTGCTCTTCACTGGGCACAGTGTGAGTGGTCCCCTATCCATCCCTCTGCTCTTCACTGGGCACAGTGTGAGCAGCTGTCTTAGGCTGCTTGAGCTGCCCTTATGAACCGGGAGCTGAGATCCACCGGTTCCTATGAAATCTTCTCAAAGCTCTTATGGCAACTGGAACAAGACACTGGCTCTAAGTTCTACTGCAACCATCCCCCCCACTCCCCCACCCCCCGCTGTAGAGTTTACTTTCCCTTAGGATGCTGCTCTGTATAAGTGTTTTCATTCTGTACACGTTCTAGAAGTTACTTGAACCCCACAAGTCCATGATCACATTCAATAGTTGCTGGGATCTCCAGGTTCCTGCCACAAAGCCACACTTCTCTTTCTTAATTTTTGAGGATTTTTGGAGCAAATCTCAGCCCTTCACTGGCTTTATAAACCCTAGTCTACCTCTCTAAAGCAACGATCTTTTTTTTTTTTTTTTCAGTTCTATCACACTGACCACATCAGTCTCATGCTCACGGCCCTTGTGTCTGGCCGAGATTCACATTCTATGTATTTATTCAAAGTTTATTAATTACAAGCCATGAACTTAGGACTAAATTTAATTTGTCAGAAATCACAAAGACATGGCTACTAACTTTTCTGTACTTCCATCTCTTTATTTAACAAAGTTAAAATACACCAATTTTCACCTTTTAAAATAACTTGTTCTACTCATTAGCCTCACTGTCACTTGCATTATCTTTTAACACCACACTGTCTAAATCCTCTGTTACAAGAATATTAACACTTAGATTCATTATTTAATAGGTATGTAGTAAAGTTCCACACTCCAATACTCCACAGAAATGTTCCTATTAGCCTATAGTCACTTAAAGGAGAACAGCAGCATCCCATTCAATAATGTATCCTTGAGCTCCAGAAAATGGGTGGGCATCAAACAGAAGCTAGGCAAACATTTTTTAAGACTTATTTCATTTTACTTTTATGTGCATGGGTATTTGGACGGCATGCATATCTCTGCCCCACATACATGGAGGAGCCTTTGGAAGCCAGAAAAGGGCATCGGACTTCCTGAACTGATGGTTGTTAGCCACTCTGTGAGTGCTGGGAGTTTAACCTGGGTCCTCTGGAAGAGCAGCCAGTGCTCTTAACTGCTGAGCCGTCTCTTCAGGCCTGGATCTGAGAACATGTTGTTCCCAGTATGTAGGACAGAAAGAATTGATTACACCTAGACAACCATGATAGCATTCATTGTTATGTTAGAAGAAAGATCTCTTAGAGTTTTGCTTTGTGGTTTAATCCAGAAAGCACAGTCCAAATCAAGAATCTGTATGTGAATTGTTTATTTGAAGAAACCATAACAAAAAGACTAAAACTGTACATTTGAATCACCACTCTGGCCCAGGTTCAAACCCATTAAGAAATGTTGAAGAGCATTGTATGAGCCTTAGCACTGCCTGCTCAGAGAATGCAAACTTGTCACTTGTTGATGAAGTGTACCCCTTTGACACTTACAAAATATGATGTTTGAGTAACCTGAGGTTCTTCCTGTAAGGCAAAAAGCAAGAAACTCAGAATGCACCTGCAATAATCACCATCGGACTGAATCTGGACAAAGGCAGGAGCCCTCAGACATGACCAATCACAAGGTCAGACAGAGGACAACAGGAGAGAGGCCCCAAGATGAGGCTCATTGCTTCTCTTTCACTTGCATCTGACATGCTGTTGCCCCTTGGCAAGACTTTCCTCTGAAATACAAAGAGCAGGATAGAATTTTAGAATGATATTTGACAAATAGTTTCAGCAGAGGAGTTGACACTTGCAAATTCTAATCCTACAGCGCAAATGCCGTGAGATAGTTGACACACCTTTATGAAAAATATACTCAACAGCAACCCTCATGAATGTTTGCATAAGATTATTCACCAAATAATTTACAAATTAGGCTTAAAAATAAGATTACATATCAAAGGACCTGAGCCAATGCAGAAATTACTATGAGCTTGTTGCAGAGAGCAGCTGCTGGTAACTTCCCTAAGCAAAGAGGAAATGGTAGAGTCTTTACACTTTCTGAATGTTGCAAAGTATCCAGTGAAGCAAAAAGCCTCTGTCTGGATGGCAATATTTGCTCCATAAATCTCTGTTAGTTTGAGTGGAGAAGGAGCTAAATTGCCTACTAGTCCATGTGCCCAAGTGGGAAAAGGTGAGGGGAACACAAATATTTTCTCTATAAAATGCCAAGGAAAAGGACAGGAGAAATGCCCCCAAAAAGAAACACCAGAGACTAGTAGATGTGACTAAGGACCCTAAGGTACAAGAGAAAGAAAACTTGCCACTCACCCTTAATCACAAGTGACTTATTTAAATAGACAAAATGACAGGCTGACCTCCATCTATTTTAACTGCCAAATCCTATCAACAGGGTGTGATTATGGCCCAAGACCACCTTCTGGGTGAGGGACTCCCAAGCCCTCCCTGAGGATCCCTGACATTCTTTCCTGTACCCAGAAATCCAGAATTGTCTAAGAAAACATTTGTGGCCATTAAAGCAATTGGAGTTTAACCTGTGTCCTATAGGTTGACGGGACAATTTATTAATGTGCTCTATAACCACACTGGGATTTAATGAAAAATCTTCTACTTTCTTTTTGCTTCATTTTTGTCTTCAAAGCTTTAACAAGTTACTATCCTTGACCTCTGTATCATGGAAAAAGAAATACTTTCTGGTTAAGAATATCCTTTTCTTAATTAAAAAAAAATTTACCTTTAACTTCAAAACAAAATTCAAAGCAATTAATCTTCATAAAAAGTTCAATAAAATTGTGTTTCAGGTTAAAAGAAAGATCTAGAACCATATAAAATTTCACACATACTATATATTTCTGTAACTATATAACCAAAGATATCTAGATAAAGAAGGCAAAGTAGTTAAAGTCAGAATATATTGTATCTCTGTATGAAATTCTCTAAGAATAAATGAAGATATTTTTAAAGTCACAAGCTCATGTGCCAGTCTTTTATAAACAGTTGAGTAAACAGCTAAACTTTTAAATGCTCCTGTTTGATTTGCTAACTTACTTTATCTCAGCCTGTACAGCCCTAGACCTCTAATATAAAATGCAAACTAAGACAAATTGTTTCATAGATTAATACAAGTCTCTTGAATTAAATTTCCAGTAATTTTCTCTAAAAATAAGAACTTTATTTTCTTCGAAATCTAAATTTGAGTAGCTAAATTTTTTGATGCAATCCTATCACTTCCAGGCAATAGTTAGACAAGTGACCTCTTCAGTCAGTGATTAGGCCCCCTATATGTTTACAACTGTCCTCTAGATCAAGCTAAGCACTTAGTTTCAGTCTTCTCTAAAATATATTACTCATGGATCATCATGATTCTTCCCCAAAGCCCACAGTTGAACATTCCACTCATTAATCTCTGTTGGATTAACAAAGAAAACACTCATGAAAAGTTGTTTTTGTTCAAAATAATGAAAAGGAAATTCTTCAATATTTTAACTTTTCACATCCCTGGTTGGAAAAGAAAACATCCTAAGATAAAATGACATTTCAATTACCCTAAGTTAAAAGAGAAAAGGGGAACACACACACACACACACACACACACACACACACACACACACACACCGGGAATTACAATGTACCCCATGTAGCCTTGTGGTGATTTCTTTGTTCTTTTCAGTTCAAGATGAAACAGCTGTTCATTGTTTAAAATAGCATCTCACATTTAGATCTTTTTCGCGTCAAAAGGAAGACATCTTATCCTTCCAGTTTGCTAACATTAGAGAGGCGTAAACACTCATTTCCTACACATATTATTTAGAATGCAGGCTTGTGAACTTTTGCATCCACATCCACTGTCAGACTGACCTTTGTCCTACTAGGTTGTGAACCTTCCTTCCCCTGACCTCATTGACAGACCTGAGTAACCTGAGGTCAACTTTTCCTTTAATTCATTTTTTAAACACACGTTTCCTTATGACAACCCAGCAGTACTGACTGATCCAAGAACTAATCCTGTCCAGGGTAAGAACTGTGATTGTTTCCTGTACCCAGTACCTACCTTGCCAGTAGGACGATACCAGTATCTCAAGAGTTGTTTTGCACTGCCACCATGATAAGAATTTCAGGTTCCCACTGCTTTTGTTCAGAGTTCCTGGTTCTGTACCCACCAGTTTGATCTGAGCACCATATCTTAGTTTTTGTAGAGGAAATAACTTTTCTAATAGCTGTTTCTAAGCTGTTTAACCTAAGTAACTTGAAACATTCTCCTGGAGTCTCAGGAAAGGCAGAGGTGGATATCTTTCAAAGGGTCCATCAAAAGAACTCTTCTGTCTTCAATATGTGATATTTTACAACATAAAATTGAATGGACCATTTAGGCTCAATGTAAGCTTCATACTGTTTCACTAACTGTTTCCCTGATTTAAGACACCAAAAACAGATAGAACTTGATAAATTAAGATTGTTACTTTGGACCTGAATATAAATCACAACTACTAAGGTAAAACCCATGTCCTCCCCTACATAGTCAGATGACATTACAGAAAGTCAATAATGAGACTATTTTTTTTTCTTTTGTAGATGAAAATTTTCAAAACTGTCAACCAAATCACAAGAACCTTTTACCATGCTTTTAGAGATGGAAACACCATACAATGTAAAGAACCCAATTTAGTCCTTAGCTTGTCAGGTCATGCTGTCAGTTTTCAGATAAGGAAATAGAGGCTCAAAGAGACTAATGGACTTGTCCAAAAATTATTAAGATTTTGCTAGTGTTTTTTGAATGAATTAAACAATTGCCCTATCACTGTCTTGAAGGCGAGAGAGCTTGTGGCAATGGAAAAAGCCAGCCTAACCACAACCATCAAAACAAGTTTTAGAATGTTAGCATTGATATTGAACTACAATTGCTTATCGTAGCTCATTAAACCAAAGCAGCCAAATGATGAGTCGTTGTGTTCATTTGTCAGTTAGCCTTTTGAGGTTTGTGTAGAGGGTCTTCAAGCTCCATGCAACTTTCTCAAACTGCTAAAGGAAAAGGAATCTTCTCTATTATTCAATATTTCTTGCATACCTTTGAATGGTCACTTTCCACATGCAGATTTCACATCCTTTGATCTCCTTAAAAAACCTTTTTTCCCCATAACAGATGTTGTGGTTTTAGCTCTAGACACACTGGCAGTTTGTGAAAGATGAATATGACAATAATAAAAGAGAATGGGAAGGAAACTCATTTCAGGGCTAGTCAATAACCTTTCCCTCCTCCCCATCTCTAAATATCACAGTTCTTTCCTTTCTACTAATGCTGGACATTTATCCTTTGTTTCTCATTTTGACCACTAAAAAAATGGGGAAGAAACTAAAAGAATGGGCCATGTCTGGATCGGCCTGGTTCCCACCCTATGGAGACCTTGTCTCGCCCACGCATGTGGCACTCTGTAACCTTATTTCCACTGACATTTTTTTGTGTATCTTAGAAAAACTGGACACTAGGAAGTATGTACACTACCAAGATTGTGAATTTATCCAATCAGGCCTTACTCAGCTTCTCAGTGTCTTAACTACCCTGGCAAAATGACATGGGTCATATTTTCACATCGATGGGCTGTTCTTGAACAATTTCTCCAGTGTGTGAGACACAAACAGGCTTTTCTTCAACATCAGGCATGCATGTCTTCCCCGCCTCTTGCTTTTTAACAAACATGTGTATTGTGACTAGTGCTAGAGAAATTCTATTCCCTAGTAACTTTGAGTTGCCCCAACCCATTTTGCTGCCCCTTTCAGAATCCCCACCTCACTCTCCCGCTCTCTTTCTTGCTCTTGCTCTCACTCTTGCTTCCTCAGCATTTTAAGGTCTCCAGAAAGTGAAGGATCACTATCCATAATTAATATTTACATCATCTGCAATGACAGATAAATTAGATGGGTGATTCATTTTTTCCCAAGTACTTTTCACATGAGAATTTAAAGCAAGAAGAAATATCAGTTTTTATACATATCTGGATACTATATGCTTGTTTTCACCCTCAAGACCCCTAGAAAAAGTAATTACTAGAAAAGTAGTTCAATACAAATCAAAATTCTAATTATAATTGTTTAATCCACTTAGTCAGCTACAGCAAATTGCCTGAGACTGGGTAATATACAAATTAGAAACTTCTCACAGTTTAGAAGCCCCAGGTCTAGACACTAATAGGTTTGGTGTCTAATGAAAGCAGGAGGCTTCTTCCAATATGCTTCCTTGTTCCATTGTCCCATGGAGAGGATAAATAGTGTCCTCACAAGACAGTAGGCAGAAGAACAAAGGGGCTAAAAGGGGTGATTCTCCCCCATTTTCTGAGGATGTTAATCCCATTCATGAGGGTAGATCCTCCATACAAATTTTAGGAACATATTCATACTAAAGCAATGCCTATATCAAAACTGTTGCTTGTTCTTCAAAAAAGAGAGAAAGAAGGAAAGAAAGTAAGAGAAGAAAGAAAGGGGAGAAAGAAAAGAGAGAAGAAAAGAAAGAGAGAAATAGAATCTCCAAATAATTTCTGTTCCTATCTCTTGTTATCTAGTAAAATACCCTATATTACACAATGACACAGAGTAGGTAATTAATAAATATTGATAAAGGAATTAATAAATAAATGTAGAACAGTCAAAACAACAGGAATTTCAATTTTTTTAATTTTAGTTATATCCATGAATAATTTTCAAATATTTATATGACTCTAAAACAGTTCTTGATAGAATAAAAACCTGTCTTTTCTTTGTTTTTATTTTATTTGTTTCATTTGTTTCTTTGTTTTTGCCAGTGCCCCACAGGTGCTAAGCAAGTGCTCTAACCACGGAGCACATCCGCAGTCATTTTTCCTTCTTTTTACTTAATATGTGACTTCATTTAGTTGCCCAGGCTCTCCTTGAACTTGTGATTCTCTTGCCTCAGTCTCCCAAGGAGCTGGTATTACAGGCTTGCACCACCATGCCTGGCTAAAAGTTTGTTTCTTTACAGGAAATAATAACATAAAAGTTGTCCCAAAGAGTCACACTGTTTACCTCTAAAAGCAGTTCCCATGCTGTCATATTGATAGTGTGTTTTAAAGCATCCTCAGTGAGCCATTGGGTATCTATACACACTTCATGTCATGAATTGGCTGTCACTCAGCAACTCTTCTCATTCTGAGATTCTGCCTCATATCAACATGATCAGGAAGAGGAACTTGGCCTATAGATTTATTGATCTAACTGGAGGGGAAAAGATAGTTGTCAGTTATATGAGAAATTATCAATACTTTCTCCAAAATACCTTTTTGAAACAATTAGAAAAATCTCACAGGCCCATCTCTCAGAAGAAAATTACTAATTTTAACATCCTAGTGATAATACTGGAAACTGAGCCTTAAGAAAACAGAGTTCCTTCTCTCTCTAAAAAAAAACACACTCACCGGTGCATTCTGTTTGAATATTGTCTGGGCTCTATGTTTTAATATTGACCTCTCCATCTGTATTCAAACTATTATTAGGAACTAAACTTCCTATCATTTAAGTGGTATAAATCTCTGGGAAACAGAATGGTAGAGTTGCTTTCATATCACTTGTGAAAAAAGAAGGCAACAAATCACATTTTTCTTAGCTCAGACAAAGAAAGTCCTTCAGAGCACATCCTGTTTTCTTGATACCAGACCTATCAATGGGACTTTCTGGGTTTTCCAGAAAAGTGTGAGCATGACCTAATTCTTTCTCCATGATAAAAGAAAAGTGAAGTTTAGCTGCCAAGATAATAACTAGATCACTCAAGAACCCAATGTCCTTCATCAGACTTTTCAAAAGAGGGGTGCAGTCATTCATCAGGAAAGTGCTTCCAAGGGGTCAGTCCTGGATTCTGGAGATAAAGAGAAAGCCCATAGCTGTGTTGATTTCAGTTCCAATATTTTGGCGTTTTGTTTTTATTAAAACATGGATTTGGGGTTCAATTCCACTCCACCAAATAACTATGGATTGTCACAGGAGCGCAGAGGCAGGTGTAATAGAAAAATTTCTGATATTTCTGTACCTTAGATCTGGGTATATCTTTATCAAGATAGCTAGGTTGACTTTGAATTAAAAAAAGAATGAAGCAGTTATTTTGTAAGAGCAAGAAGAAGCCCAAGTGATAGCTTCATGGGTGCCTTTTGTCATTACAGCAGCCTCCTTGCATCCATTAATCTGAACATGTACTCAAAATCCCTTTGTTCAATAAAATGAATCTGTTCACTCTCTAAATTCACTCTCAGCCACTCTCTCAGTCCCACCACATGGATCAGAATACCTCATTTCCTATAGTTTTGCATAGTGGTTACCACAGTGGACAGTCTTTATAGATGTTGCTTGCAAAGGTAGTTCATGACTGGGACAAAAAAAGTGTGTACAGAAGGCCTTCTGCAATAGGACTTGCAGGGAGACCTCAACTGGATGTCTATTGGGTGATGGGGACACCTGAACAACTCAGCAGCTGATCCTGAGAAAGTCTCACTGTAGTCCTGTCTCCTCTTGTATATGATGGTGACTAGACTCTCTGGCTATAAATGCAGCATCTTAGGTGTAAAGTTACCAGCAGAAGAATTTTATGAAGCACACAGCTTCACTTCCCTCTCAGAAGTTATAAATGAGGATATGTCATGCAAGTCTTGAAAAATAATCAGACTTAATATTATAAAATGCTAATGATCTTAAACATTTTAGCAAAACTTACTTAAAGCCACTAATCTAGGAGGTTTCCAGGACATTTTTTCCATTAATAAAAAAGCTTGACAATTATTTTTCAATGTGAGATACTCTCTTCAATATTCTACATACTCGCAAGCCTTAACACATGGCTTTTGAAAATGAAGATAGGAGAGTATACATCAAATGTACAGAGTGGGTGATGAAAGAAGACAGTGCAAATTTAGATAAAAAAATGACATATGACTATAAATATAGCAGGGCTGCTTTACGTGTACTGTTCACAAAAGCCTGAGGCCAGTTCCAAGGGGGAAGCTTCGGATGGGAGGTTGACCTGACGGGACAGCTGTCATCCGTCATCCCATTGACCTTGAGGTTAATTCACCTGATCTGGCTGGCTGAGTAAAGGTCATCCCCATCCGACCTTGCTACCCCATGGGCATCCCCTTTGAAACTCCTTGAATGATAATCAAAAAAGGAGAGAGAGCCTTCCCCTTCAGCAGTAGATATTCACTGTCTCAACAAATGTTTACTGAACTTCTATATAGCAAACATCGTTTAGAATATGCTAGAAATAACAAAATCAGAGTCCTCTGCTGAGGAGACCAGAGAATTAGAAAGAAACAAAACTCAGCAAAAAAAAAAAA
>CABHPQ010135720.1:513-11886 GCA_902168405.1 Peromyscus aztecus
TTTTGGAGACAGGGTTTCTCTGTGTAGCTTTGCGCCTTTTCCTGGAATTCGCTTTGTGCCTTGAACTCACAGAGATCCGCCTGCCTCTGCCTCCCAGTACTGGGATTAAAGGCGTGCGCCGCCACCACCGCCCAGCTCTGGAAGGAGTGCTTCAGTATTCCTTGTACTCACTCAGCACCTTAGATTGTCACTGTTCATAGCTCATAGGTCTCCCTTGCTTTTGAGAGGTAACCCCCAAACTCCACACACTGCCCAGTGTGTATTAGGACTTCAATAAGTGGATCTGAAAGAATGTACAAATTAATAAGTCAAATAAAGAATTTAACTCTCTCTCATCTTAGATCATTTAAGCCCACCCTCTCAAAATGACTTTAGGCACCAGTTCCGTTTTACAGCTTTTTCTTAATCAATCCAGTCTACTACAATCTCTCCCTTTTCTGTTATGATTTAATAATTATCAATATTATTGGATAAGAACTTTAATGCTTTTTGCTAAATTTTTTTTTTGTAAGAGGGTCTGTGTACCGTTGGCTGGCCTAGAACTCACTATGCAGTGCAGGCTGGCCTTGAACTCATGGGTAATCCTATTTCTGCCTCCCAAGAGCTGGGATTTTAGACATGTACCACAATGCCTAATCAATGCATTATTATTTTAGACCACATCTGTCTCTTCTTTCCAACAAGGTTGTAAAATTCTTTTTTCCTTCTTTAGTTTCTTAAGATAGAGTTTCATATTGCTGAAGCTAGCCCCAAACTTAATACACAGTGAAGGATGACCCTCCTGTTTGATCTGCCTCTCAAGAGCTCACAACTAGCTTTAAAACTGTTGAGTATAGCGAACAGGTGTTAACGGTATGCCCCGAGGAGTCTTAAATCTAGTAGGTTTGTAATGTTATAAATAGTTGGTGGTGTCCGGGCTACTTAATGTTTTGCTATCTTAGAAGATGATTTTTAATAAACCACAATGAGATTCTACCTAACACTCATTAAAATGGTCACTATGAAAATGAAACCAAAAGACTCATACACCAAAAAAAAAAAAAAAAAAAAAAAAAAATGGCACGTGCTAGCAAGGATATGGAGACACTGGAAGCCTTGCACACTGTTGATAGGAAGGCTAAATGCTATGTCCACTATGGAAAACAGTAAGGCTATTCCTAAAAAAAAAAAGTTTAAATAGAAGTACCACACAGTTCAGCAGGTCTGCTTGTGGGTACGTATCTGAGAGAACCCAAAGCAGGGTCTACACCCACGGTTCAAAGAACACTATTTACAATAGTCAAAAGGATGAAACAGTCGATCACCAGACAAAGAGACAAGCAAAAATGTGGTATGTGCATACAGTGAAATATCACTGAGCTTTTAAAAGGAAGGAACTTGTGCTGTATGCAACAACATGGATAAACCTTGAGGACAGTCCGCTACAGGAAACAAACCAGTTATAAAAAGACCAATACTGGGGGGCAGGAAAGTTGGCTGAGCAGTTAAAAGCATAGCCTGCCCTTGCAGAAGACCTGAGCTTGTTTCCCAGCCCTCATGTCAGATGGCTCAGAGCTATATATATCTCCAGCTCCATGGCATCTGATGCCCTTTTCTGGACAGACAGACAGACAGACAGACACACACACACACACACACACACACACACACATTTTTGAATGATTTTTTGAGATTATATTATTTCTCCCTTCTATTCCCTCCCACACCTTCCCATGTGCCACCCCCACACTTTACTCGCTCTCAAATTCATGGTCTCTTTTTCTTTAATTGTTACATTATTATATGTGTGTGTGTGTGTTTCCTAAATACATAACTACAACCTGCTCATTCTGTATAATGTTACTTGTATGTGTATGTTTTCAAGGCTGACCATGTGGCATTGGATAACTAATTGGTGTGCTCTTCCCTGGGGAAGACTAATTTTCCTGCTCTCAGCACTTCTTAGTTGCCTGTAAGTCTTTGTCTAGGACTGAGGCCTCATGAGATTTCACCATCTACATTAGCATGTCTATTGATGTGCTCCTTGTTCAGGTCATGTTGAGGCAATCATATTGGTGAGACTTCATGGGTGTAGCTTCTGATATTTATAGGAGACACAATATCACAACAAACTCTCTGTTCCTCTGGTTCTTATGATCTTTCTGACCTATCATTGGTAATGATTTCTGAGCTTCAGGTGCAGGAGTTGTGTGGTAGATGTATCAGTTGGGACTGGGCTCCAAAACCCTGCATTTTGATTGGTTGTAGTTTTCTGTAATGGTCTCTGCCTGTTGCAAAGAGAAGTCTCCTTGATGAGGCGTGACGACTCCACTTATCTGTGGGTATAAGTAATGTAGTTAGGGATTATGCCGATTTAGTAAAGTGGTGGTTGTAGGTTCTTCAAGATCCATGA
This sequence comes from Peromyscus aztecus, assembly GCA_902168405.1. Taxonomy (NCBI): domain Eukaryota; kingdom Metazoa; phylum Chordata; class Mammalia; order Rodentia; family Cricetidae; genus Peromyscus; species Peromyscus aztecus. The sequence continues at coordinate 2,906 of CABHPQ010135720.1, forward strand.
CTTGACTATGCTGGGTAGTTGGCATGATTTCTTTCTTGTTGAGTGTGTCTTATGTCAAACCAGAGAGCTGTAGGTTAACTGCCAAGGCATGAATGAATCACTACTGTACCTTTTTTTTTTTTTTTTTTTTTTTTTTTGGTTTTTTGAGACAGGGTTTCTCTGTGTAGCTTTGCGCCTCTCCTGGAGCTCACTTGGTAGCCCAGGCTGGCCTTGAACTCACAGAGATTCGCCTGGCTCTGCCTCCCGAGTGCTGGGATTAAAGGCGTGCGCCACCAACGCCCGGCCACTACTGTACCTTTAGACACCATGCCCAGAGACCCCCAAGCTGGGTATGACCTGATAACCTCCTCCTGAGGACTGACTGACTTTTGTGTTACCAAAAGATACCATGCAAACTTCCAAATGAGAGAAGCAACCAACAATCCTACCCAGCCATGACACCTATGAACCACAACAAGGACCAGCATGGCATGATAACAACAAATCTTTTTTTTTGTTTGTTTTTTTGTTTTTTGAGACAGGGTGTCTCTGTGTAACTTTGTGCCTTTTCCTGGAACTCACTCTGTGAGGCTGGCCTCGAACTCACAGAGATCCGCCTGGCTCTGCCTCCCGAGTGCTGGGATTAAAGGCGTGCACCACCACTGCCCAGCCCAACAAATATTTTAAAGAGACAAATATCTTCTTGAACCTTTTATATGAGGCATCCAGAGTAATACAGTTCATATTGGTTGACAGGGGCTGATAGGGGAATAGTGCTGGTTAAGACACATAGAATTTTAGTTAGTAGGATGAAAAGAATTTTGGGTAAGAAAAACTTAACTGTGCACTTAAAATTGAACAAGATGATGGAGTATGTGTATTGTACCACATTAAAAAATTAAATTTACTTTGTCGCTGTGTGTATTGTGCATGTATGTATGATGTGTGTGAATGTGTGTAAATTCAGGCATGAGTGTGTCAGAGCAGGCATGTGTCAGAGGACAACTTTCAGGAGTTGGCTGTCTCCTTCCTTCTTTATGTGGGTTCTGGGGATTGAATTTAGGTTGTTAGGCTTGTATGGCAAATACTTTTACACACTGAGCCATCTTGCTGACCCTTACCACACTTAAAAGGGCACAGAACAAGAGGCTGGAAAGATTGCTCAGTGGTTAAGAGCATTTGCTTCTCTTGCAGAAGACCAGAGTTCAGTTCCCAGCACCTACATCAAGTGGCTCACAGTGGCCTGTAACTCCAGCTCCCAGGGATCTGATGCCCTCTTCTGGCCTCTGTGGGTGTGCAGCATGCACACACGGGTGTGTGCACACACACACACAGAGGAATAAATTATATATACATTATATATATGTTATATATATTATATATATATGTGTGTGTTATTTTTTTAAAGGACATGTAACAGGCTGTCAAAAGACCAGGACGGCAGTTCTTGGTTATTCCTTTCTTCACTCGGTGTGCCTGTTGCTTCATTTAAAATCAGGATACTATGCCTGACAGTTTTTTATAAAGATCATATAGATACAAACAAAAACAACTCTATGGCAATGTTTTGGTTAGTAGTTTTTACAGCATTCCAGCCTCCCTAGTCTCATACTCATTACAAGTTTCGCGTCTTATTTCATAACACAATGTTCCTAAAGGTGCTTCAGCAGAAGCTTCTGACCACTTCAAAGGATGTGTACGCCAAACCCCTCATTTTGGGTTAAACACCTTATAATTTGGCTCTAAGACAACAGCAAATAAACAGCTTTTATGAAGACTATTGATGATCTAAGATACTAATTATCTATGTGGTTTAGCATTAATTGAGGAAATATAAATCCAGGATTCTCATGTTAATGTTCAAAGAGCTAGTCCCAAATTAGGAGGCTAAGAGAAAGAATTAACATCCGTTGAATAGCAGTTAAGTGTCAGGCCCCAGAGCAGGCATGCGACCTGTGCTGTGTCATTTAGTGGCCACTCTAATCTTTTCAGGTTGGTAAAACAGGGAAAATAAAGTTGAGAGAGGTTGTCACCAACTCAACAATGAACTTGGGATTTAGGTCCCAAGGACTGAAGCCTGTACTCTTTCCACTACATTACACTGCCCCTAAATATATATTTCTCTGTCCTCGCTTGCATAGAGCTCATGATAAACGATATGTATTCAATGCACATTTATGTCAACTATCTGCTTAGTCAAACCTGTGAACTAGACTGTGGGGGGTGATTAGCACCATTTTAGAGATGAGGACACAGGCAGTCAGGCAAGCAGAACTTGAAGGCAGGCACTGCAGTTCTCAGGCTTTCCTTTGCCAAATCAGCCTCATGGGAGCAGACTTTCATCTGTATTTCCTTGTCTTCACTCTTTCTAATTGTTTCAATAGGTGTGAAGTCTGAGCATCTTGACAGTCTTGCACTCTGACGGTGTGTGGATAGAACAATACACACGCTGTTCCCTGCTTGTACTCCAGAACCATTCAAATAACTGTGAATGAATATAGTTTTTAAATGTTTAGTTTTCTGCCATGTGGCGGTGGCACACACCTTTAATCCTCCTGGTGGCACACACTCAGGAGGCAGAGGCAGGTGGATCTCTGTGAGTTCAAGTTCAGTCTGGTCTACAGAGTGAGCTCCATGACAGCCAGGGCTACACAGAGAAACCCTGTCTTGAAAAAAAATAGTTTTTAACTCTTAAATTATGTTCAATCAGGACTAGAGAGATGGCTTAGAGGCTAAGAGCACTAGCTGCTCTTCCAGAGGTCTTGAGTTCAATTCCCAGCAACCACATGGTGGCTCACAACCATCTATAATGAGATCCAGTGCCCTCTTCTGGCATGTAGGCATACATGCTGGCAGAATTCTGTATACATAATAAATAAATCATTGAAAGAATTATGTTCATTCATTTTATTTTATGCATATTTTGCCTGCATGTATGTGTGTGCACCCCGTGCATGCCTGGTACCTGCAGAGACCAGAAGAGGGCATCAGGTCCCATGGAACTGGCATTACAGGTGGTTGTGAACCATTATGTAGGTGCTGGGAATGGAACTCAGGTTCTCTGAAAGAGCAACAAATGCTCTTAACTGCTGAGTCATCGATGGTTCTGGACCCTTGAATGAATATTTTTAACGTTACTAGCCTACATGGATAAGGAGAGTAAGAAAGAAGACAATAGGAGATGAAGGATATCAGCATCTTTTTTTGGGGGGGGGGAGATAGAATGCCATAGTTGAGCTAAGAAAGCTGAATTCTAAAGACTCACAGAATGGTGTAATCATACTTTAAGAGACAGACGAGATTGTGCTGCAGAACACCAAGCCATTGAGAACTGGAGCTAGAGATGCTACAGGGCAGAAGTGCTGTGAGGTGTTGAAGATGGGGACAGGTTGGCAAAAGGTCTTCATAGGAAGTTAAACCACTGGTTGATTCTTTCCCCTGGCAGAATCCTGAACATTGATTCATTTTCTGAAAAAGTGGAACTCGAGAAGCTCCAGATTCTGAAGCTTCTGGGCATGTTGGGGAAGTAATACTAGGAAGAAAACAGAGATTATGTTACTTGTGCTTTTGTGGATGCTGGGGATCCGAACTCAGATCCTCAGTGTTTCCACAGCAGGCACTTGACTCACTGAGCCTTCTCTCTGCCCTAATGTTTTCTTCCCCTCATCCCTGGAAGTGCTGGAGGCTGAACTCAGGGCCTCCTGCCTCCTAAGCAAGCACCCTACTACGAAGATGTAGCCTCAGCCCTCATAGAAGTAATTTATAAAACTGGAAAAATCTCTCAGAAAACAGAACAAAAAAGACAGAAATAAAAAATAAGAGGAAAAATATTAGAGGGTAAATCCGTAACTAGATTAACAGGCATTCTAGAAATGGGAAGAAGTGGATGAAAGGAAATTATTATTAAAGAGATATTCCATTGTCCAATAACACAATAAAGAGGAAGGGGGGGAGAGACAAAGAGAGATGTGAGGGAAGGGCATGAGTCTCTAGAGTGCAGAGCCTGCCGAGGGCCCAGTGTATGATGGGAAGAGGACAACAAGGACCACACAGGTGTACCATCGCAAACCTAAACACAGTGGATAAAGACAGAGAACAATCTTGATGGTAAGAGGTAGGAAAGGAGAAGAGGTTCCTGTGTAATTACTTTCCTATTGCTGTGAGAAGACACCATGAACCGAACAAGACAACTTACAGAAGAAAGAGTTTCTTTGGGGCTTACAGTTTCGGGGGGTGAGTCCATGGCCATCATGCCATGAAGCATGGCAACAGGTAGGCAGCCATGACTCTGGAGCAATAACTAAGGGCTTACATTTTGATCCACAAGTAGGGGGCAGAGAGCTAACTGGGAATGGCCCAGGCTTTTGAAACCTCAAAGCTAAACCCCCAATAACTCACCTCCTCCAACAAGGCCTTGTCTCCTAATCTTTCCCAAGAAATTCCACCCACTGGTGAAAAGTATTCAAATATATAAGCCTATGGGGACCATTATTCTCATTCAAACCATCACAGTTACTTATAAAATAGTGGTAATAAGAGTTGGAACTTGCTATGTAAACCAGACTAGCATCGAACTTATAAAGATACACTTGCTTTTGCCTCCTGAGTGCTGATATTAAAGGTGTGGGCCACCATGACCAGCCCATTTTTAACTTTTTTAATAATGAGTTTATATGTGTCTGAGTGTAGGTTTGTACATTTGAGTGCAGTGCCTGAAGAGGCCAGGAGGGAGCACTGGATCACCTGGAACTGGAGGTGAAGGCAGTTGTGAACTGCTTGGATGTGGGTGCTGGGATCAGAACTCCGGTCCTCTGCAAGAGTAGTACAGGTTCTTTACTGCTGGCCATCTCACCAGGCCCAAGAGTTGTGTATTTCTTAACAGTAACATTGGTCACCAGGAGACAATGAAGGAAGTGTTTTCATAATTCTGAGAGAAAATTGTTTTTTTTAAATTAATTAATTTATTGTTTTGCCTGTGTCAGGGTGTCAGGTCCCCTTGAACTATAGTTACAGACAGTTGTGAGCTGCCATGTGGGTGCTGGGAATTGAACCTAGGTCCTCTGGAAGAACAGTCAGTGCTCTTAACCATTGAGCCATCTCTCCAGCCCTGAAAATTTTTTTTTTTAATCTAGAACTTTACTCAGCTGTATTACAGTCAAGCCTGGGAAATAAAATAAAGATCTTTTCAGATATTCAATGACTTTGAAAAATGTCTCCTCCACATACATATAACTTTTCTTTGGGTACTGCTGAATGCATTTCACTCAAACAAAACAGGAAGGTAAAGGCCTCAGGGAACAGAATTAACCTAGTGAAGAATGAAAAGCAAGTCCTAAGGTGATGTCCCCACAGCCAGCCCAGAGACAGTCTAGTCAGCCTGGAGGATGAACACCCCTGGGGAAACATCTCGATTGAACCTGATGGGCTACCTGTGATGCTTGACTGTATTGAAAGTAGCTTAAGCATTTTTACACTTCTCTTTCAGACTCTGAAAGAATTAATGATTAATAGCATTAAAAAGTGGCAAATCAAAAACTGGGTATTTACTCCAAGAACAAAAAAATACAGAATAGGAAATATAATTATAATGTGAATAATTCATTTAAAATAAACCACACAATAAAGTCATAAGGCTAGAAACACCAGCTTAATAAAAAACATTAAATGCTAATATTGGGAGGCTAGAAGGGAGGAAAATACAAAACTGACTCCTCTGTTAGGTCTTATTTAACATTTGAAAATCAATAAATTGCAGTATAAGAAATTTTTTTGGAGACAGGATTTCTTGTATTCTAGGGTCACATCAAACTTCCTATGTAGCTGAGGATGGCCTTGAACTCCTGACCCCCCTGCTTCCCTTTCCCAAGTGCTAAGGTTACAGTCATGCATCATTACACCTGATTCATGTGGCAGTGGGGATCCACCCTGGGGCTCTGTCCATGCTAGGGAAGTGCTTTACCAGACAACACTAGTCTCCACAACTATTTAATTTAGGAAAAGGAACAGAAGCAAGGAAGCGTTTCAGAGGACACCTCAGGCTTTGGGAGTCCCTCCTCTTCCCTCAACCTCCCCCTACTCCCCAACCTCACCCCTGCTTTAAAAAATCATTATGAGCATGAACATGGTGGTTGTTCTACAAGCCCTTTGTACTTTGATAAACATTTAACATGTCAAAGAAACAGGAGAGAGAGAGAGAGAGAATGAATGCCTTGAGTATCCATCTAGACCTATGATATATAATACATATATGATATCACATTATATATAATTTTATATTTGATATTTTTATAAATTTTATACATATATATATATGTACCCAGCTATTGGAAGATAATACAATACTAACTAGACTGTTTTATTTGAGGCATCACAAATAAAATTTGTGTTTAGTGTACCACAAGTATTGTCATCCCAGAGAAGGTAGTCTGGTAAATGCCAATGCCTCCTAAGTTTTTGTCAGACTCTTAACTCATGTTTTAAAATTGTGAACTACTTCAATGTCACAGAGGCTCTGGAACCTCAACAGATGCTATCTCATGGTCAGTATCATAAAACTTATCCTCTATACGGAATTAGGAAATTTCACCTGCTCTCTTTTACTTATTGGCCAGGTGTCTCCGGCCCTCCCGTTTCTTTATTTACTCCAGATGCCATTATAGTGAATAAAATCCAAAAAGAACTGCTTCCTGGGCTGGAGAGATGGCTCAGAGGTTAAGAGCACCGACTGTTCTTTCAGAGGTCCTGAGTTCAATTCCCAGCAACCACATGGTGACTCACAACCATCTGTAATGAGATCTGGCGCCCTCTTCTGTATACATAATAAATAAATAAATCTTAAAAAAAAAAAAAAAAAAGAACTGCTTCCTGCTAAATGCTTCTCAATGGCAAGCATGTCCCAGTGTACTTATTAGGAGTGATTCCATCTCTTTTATTAAACTATAAAAACTTTACAAGTTCCAACTTCGTCTTTGCTTCTGAAATTTCCCACACACTATGACTACTAAGCTCTACTTTTAATGGCTACTACATAAGTGATGCTTATTTGTTGATTGGTACCATGACAAGGATGTCAATAAATGTTCTTGTAATTCCCTTTTTAGAAATGACAAAATTCCTTATTCTCCAGGAGGATTCTATTTTCATCGGAAATTTATAATTAAATTGGAGCTAAAGGACAATGAGAAAAGTTTTCTGAGTGGTTCCTTAATGATTTACTGTTCTATAAAAAGTTAAGATTTTCTTTGTGAGACAGGTCTCACTATGTAGACCAGGCTGGCCTTGAAATCACAGAGATCCTCCTGTCTCTGGCTCTTGTCCTAGTTAGGGTTGCCATTACTGAGATTAAAAAAAAAATGACCAAAAGCAAACTGAGGAGGAAAAGGTTTATTTGGTTTACACTTCCATATCACTGTTCATCATCACAGGAAGTCAGGGCAGGAACTCAAACAGGGCAGGAACCTGGAGGCAGGAACTGATGCAGAGGCCATGGAAGGGTGCTACTTACTGGCTTGCTCAGCTTGTATTCTTTTTTTTTTTTTTTTTGGTTTTTCGGGACAGGGTTTCTCTGTGTAGCTTTGCGCCTTTCCTGGAACTCACTTGGGAGACCAGGCTGGCCTCGAACTCACAGAGATCCGCCTGCCTCTGCCTCCCGAGTGCTGGGATTAAAGGCGTGCCCACCACCGCCAGGCTCAGCTTGTATTCTTATAGAACCCAGAACCAACAGCCTAGGGGTGGCCCCACCCACAATGAGTTAAATATCACCAGGAAAATTTCCACCTGTAGTTTGAATCAACACCAGCAACTTAATTGTGTTGAACTGAATGGTCTTCTTGCCCCCCACCCCCACCCTGTGGACTGTCACTCTGCTGACCCTGGTGGTCACAGAGACCCCCACCCACCCACAGGTGCCTATACAGGCCAGAGGTATGGAATCCCTGGAGATGGAGTTACAGCTGACTGTTAGGTTTCTGAGGCAGCATAAAAAGACAAAAGGTAGAAAAGAGACCGGAGCCTGACTTTCAACAGACAGAGTTGTGTTTATTAGCACACACAGTGAGGGGCAGCGTCTCTCTGGAAGGAAATGGAGGGGTCTGCTGGGGAGAAAAGCGGGCTGCAACCCTTTATAGGGGAGGGGCGAAGGGCTCAGGAGTGCGGAGAGTGTTGCACCTCTTTCCTGAAATTGTTTGCCCAAGGTGAGACAGGCTGTCCCAACAGGCATTCCTTTCTAGGATAATGAATAAAGCTGGGCAAAGAAGGTCATCTGCTTGTCTTCTAGGAACCCTGGTTTACCACCAAGGCCCCTATCAGTTGTGAGCCACCAGACCTGGGTGCTGGAAACCAAACCAGAATCTTCAGCCATAGCAGTCAGTACATGTTGTCTCATAGCCCCATAGTCGTCAAAAATAAAATCCAAACTATTGTCCTCTAAACCAAATTCTTTTATAAATGTTACTGTCCTAGTTAGGGTTGCTATTGGCTATGATGAATGAAAATACCATGACTAAAAGCAAGTTGGGGAGGAAAGGATTTATTTGGCTTACACTTTATCACTGTCCAGCGGGAGCGGGGGCTGGGAGCTCAAGCCGGGGCCTGAGACAGAGCTGCTGCATTGTTCTTGTTTTGGGCCTTTGTCTTTGGTTGGCAGAGCCTGTGACCCTTGTTACTGTAGGTGTAAACACAATTTCCAGGCTTCTTTGGTGAGGGGGCGGGGGGGGCAACGAAAGCAGCTCTATGGAGCTTGCAGTCACACCATTTGTGATCTTAGCCTGAACCTCAGACTGTACAAGGACCTGAGCACTCTTAAGGCTCCTTTTGCTGTATTTGGAAAAAATGAATTTTTCCGAGGAACGCTTGGGGTTGAACCCCTTAAATTAATATATTTGTGACCAGGGTTTCTTGATGCCATTTCTGTACTGTACATTTGCAGGACTGGTTGTGTGTAGTACGGTTCTTGGATTTGACTATGTTTGCATGGAACCCTGAAACTTCTTTACAAAATTTTT
>CABHPQ010135722.1:0-10766 GCA_902168405.1 Peromyscus aztecus
GAGTGGAGGAAATCCTGAGTGGAATATGTAAAGTTAGCAGATAAAGTCCTGAGGAAATATGTCCTGTTGACATTGGAACATACAGTCATGTGAAACACACCAGTGTCTCAGATTCATGGTTAACAGCAAAGCTTTCCCCAGTTGAGGCTCATAGTGATGGCAAAGCCACCTTCTGGTCTGAGTGGGAACGTTGATGATGTATGTAGAAACTACCAATGATGATATATGTAGAAACTACCAATCGCAGCTTCCTCCCCTGAGATGACTGCAGTCTGACACTGCTGCCCTATAGAGACCTACTACCAAGATTAGCTAAACCTGCCAGGTGGTGGTACGCATGCCTTTAATCTCAGCACTCCGGAGGCAGAACCAGATGGATCTCTGTGAGTTTTGAGGCCAGTTTGGTCTACAGAGTGAGATCCAGGATAGGCACCAAAACTACACATAGTAACCCTGTCTTGAAAAACAAAACAAGCCAGGCGGTGGTGGCGCACGCCTTTAATCCCAGCACTGGGGAGGCAGAGGCAGGCGGATCTCTGTGAGTTCGAGGCCAGCTTGGTCTCCCAAGCGAGTTCCAGGAAAGGTGAGAAGCTACACAGAGAAACCCTGTCTCGAAAAACCAAAAAAAAAAAGAAAAAAAAAAGAAAAAGAAAAACAAAACAAAACTAAAAAAGATTAGCTAAACCTACCTCCTTAACCTCCTTATTCATCTGTATGCAATAAATCAGCCTCCTCCATTCAGAGGATGCTGAATGCATAAAATAAACATGGTGAGGTTCTGGGTTTAAAAAGATGCAAAAGCGGGGCTGGAGAGATGGCTCAGTGGTTAAGAGCACCGACTGCTCTTCCAGAGGACCTGAGTTCAATTCCCAGCATCCGCATGGTGGTTCACAGCCATCTGTAATGAGATCTGGTGCCCTCTTCTGGCCTGCAGGCATTCATGCAGACAGAATACTGTATATATATATATAATAAATAAATAAGTTTTTTTTTAAAAAAAAAAAAAGATGCAAAAGCATAAACCCATAATTTATCAATATTGGGGTTCACCATACGGCCCTTTGCATCATGGAAATAGGTCTACCACTAAGTCATATCATCAGCAATTTAAAAGTTATATAAGACAGCATCTGACTGAGGTACCCATAAAAATCATTGAGTTCACTCTTAAGCTGATAGTGATTGTGTTCCCCCTAGCTCATTCTATCCAGTGGGTAGGTAGGATTCTAGGTAATTATCACCCTTTTTTTCTGGATAATTTTCCATTAATTAGTCAATAAAATTTAGTAATGAATCTGGGAGGAAACATTGAGTTATGTTGGAGATCCTCAGGAAATCCATCATGTTCTTAATTCTGAGTGTGTGCTCATCTACAAACTCATTAACTTGCACATATTAAACATTGTAGCATCTTGAATGTCAATCTATAAGGATATTTTTTTTTTCAAAAATTAAACTGTTCAAGCTCAGACAGAAAGTGATGGTTCTATACTCCCCAACCAGGTTTCTTCCAGTTTCCTAAATACTTTCTGAGATACTCCAGTAAGCTATTGGTTCACATTTCACGAACTCTGACCTCATAAGTTAGAAAAAGTTCTATTGTATCAGAAAAGAAGAAGCAAGAAAGAAAAATGAAGAGTCTTCACATCTAGACATGCTTTTCATTGTAATAAAGCAATTTAATAAAAATATTTCATTCTCTCTCTCTCTCTCTTTCTCTCTCTCTCTCTCTCTCTCTCTCTCTCTCTCTCTCTCTCTCTCTGTGTGTGTGTGTGTGTGTGTGTGTGTGTGTGTGTTTGTCTTTTAGTAAAAATTCCAGAAGAAATAGTGAATATTACAGTACTTGCAAAGCTTTATTAGAAAGATCATAACCAGGTATCATTGGAAGGATGAACCAGGGGTCAAAGCAATTTAGTTTTTAAAAATACACAAAGGATATCTTGCAAATTGCATTATAATTATGAAGAGAAAGTGTCTTCCTTTTATGTATAATATAGATGCAAATATAAATGAAAAGACTTTAAAAATGTGTTTCTTTTACATTTCACTTCTCTTCCTAATGATAAGACTAGCTTCTATTTTCTTGCCTTAAGGAGCATGTGGATGTCTGGGATTAGTTCCCAGAAATGTTAATATTACTTTATTTTCATTCTCTCAAAGCTACTAAAACACAGCTGGGAAATTAAATGCAAATGCAAACATTTTCCTTAGCAAAATTCTTTCTTCTTTACCAAAAACCTCTTCCATCCATTTGTTTTAATGATGAATCCTATTCAACATTTGTCATTAACTTTAATGAATTCACAACATGGATTTGATTCAAAGTGAATAGTTGGGTCATCTAAATCTTTTCAGACTGCTGATTCAAAGCTGCCTGAGTTATAGAAATCTGAGTTACAAGTATCTCTTACTCTATGGATGAATTGCTTTGGATGTTCAACTCACATTTCCTGTATCTCCTTACTCTTCTTTATTTTAGGTGATGTCCCCTGACTGTATGTCTGTAGCACCTAATATTCTGATATATGTAAATTGCAATGACATATATCCATATAATGACACTGCTGATCCATCTATATGCAGAACTAACCCTGCGGCACTTAAAAAGCTATTTCCTCCATCTAGAGCTCGAGACAATTTCCATTTTAATCATTCTCACAGCTTTTATTCCCTTAAATAGATTGAATTACATTCTTAGCCAAACTATTTTTGAAATGGCATATATCAGAAGGCATGATTGACTACCTATTAATACCAGATATGCTAAATGTCACTGGATAGACTTCATGGAGGTATGTTAATCCTTCTGGCCACTACTCTACCTTGGAAGTTTCAGGACATTTACCAGCTACAGTTAAAACATGTCTTTAGTTAAATATATTAAAAATGCATGGAACTGTTGAGCAATTCCTTAAATGTCTTTCAGCCAACTGGATCAAGAACAGAGAGGGAACACAAGGAATGTTCATGGTAATGAAGACCACATGAGAATAGGAAGAAGTAAAGTGCTAGAGAGGCCCACAGAAATCCACAAAGATGCCCCCACAATAGACTACTGGCAATAGTCGAGAAATAGCCCGAACTGACCTACTCTGGTGATAGGATGGCCAAACACCCTAATTGTCGTGCTAGAAACCCCATCCAATGACTGAGGGAACTGGATGCAGATATCCACGGTCAGGCCCCGGGTGGAGCTCCGGGAGTCCAATTGGCAAGAAGGAGGAGGGTTTATGTGAGCAAGAGTTGTTGGGAACAGGGATGGATGGAATACAGGAGGAGTGGCCAAACAAATGGAAACACATGAACTGTGAACCGATGGCTGAGGGGCCCCCAACTGGATCAGGCCCTCTGAATGGGTGAGACAGTTGATTGGCTTGATCTGTTTGGGAGGCATCCAGGCAGTTGGACCGGGCCCTGTGCTCAGTGCATGAATTGGCTGTTCGAAACCTGGGGCTCAGCAGAGACGCTTGGCTCAGCCTGGGAGGAGGGGACTAGACCTGCCTGGGCTGAGTCCACCAGGTTGATCTCAATCCTCGGGGGAGTCTTTGCCCTGGAGGAGATGGAAATGGAGGGTGGGAGGAGTGGGGTGGAGAACAGGGGAATCCATGTCTGATATGTAAAGTTGAAGTATATTGTAAAATAAAATAAAATAAATTCAAAAAAATGCATGGAGCTTTTTATAATGTTATCCCTACATTTGCAAGAAGCAACATCATTCCGTCTAAGAAAGTACACAATTTATAAGAACAGAAATTATCAATATCCAATTATCCAAAGACCAAGAGAGAAAGCACATTTATCAAGTGAGAATGCAGGTTTATACCTAGTATGCATATGTTAAATGCATTTTGTTTGTTAAATTTGTGAAAAAACAAAATAATATGTTTCTATATGAAGCTATTTAGCCATACATCAGTTTGTATACATACATTTACTTCAAAATGCTTTCTCTTACCACTAAACTAATTGTGAAGGTAAAAATATCTAAACCAAAGTTTGGAATGATACATAATGTATCTGGAAAGTTCATATAGTTCCCGCTTACTGAGCTTAACTAAACTTAACTACCTTCCGTATATGACTTAGACTTTTTCTAAACTAAGCAATCAGTTCTTCTCCCACAACTGTCCTTTAAGTCATCAAGGGTGCATATAAAAACTTTAAGACTGTGTACTGTTTTTAGGATGATCTAGATGTTTTGATTTTCTTTCCTACCTTGTATCTTTAAATAATATTTCATAAGATGCACTGAAGGTGGCAAGCTGCAACCAGTATTCAGATCTCCAGCACTCAAAAAATTATGGGGTGTAAGTTGGCTCAACTCCAATTGCAGCACAGGAAAGGCAAAGAGAGGTGGTCCCTCAAGCAAGCTACATTAGTCTATATTGACATCAGGCCTCCATATACAAATACACACATGTGTGTGCCTACAAAAAGTGAGAAAGCACACACAACAACCATACAAACACACACATACACTATAGATATATGTGAAAAAAATATACAGCCAAAAGCAAAATCTGATGTGGGAATATAACTCAGTGACAGAGCCTAGTGCCCAAAATGGCACTGATCGCCCTCTCTAGCTCCACACATTAAAAAAAAAAAAAAATGGCTGAAGGAATATGTGGCTAGAGTTTTCCTTCCTGACCCACAGTCAGGATAAATCTCTTTCACCTGCCAGTCCCACAGCCGCTCAGACCCAACCAAGTAAACACAGAGACTTATATTGCTTACAAACTGTATGGCCATGGCAGGCTTCTTGCTAACTGTCCTTATATCTTATATCAATCCATTTCTATAAATCTATACCTTGCCACATGGCTCGTGGCTTACCGGCATCTTTACAAGCTGCTTGTCCTGGTGGCGGCTGGCAGTGACTCCCTTCGCCTTCCTGTTCTTTTAATTCTCTCTGTTAGTCCCGCCTATACTTCCTGCCTAGCCACTGCCCAATCGTTGTTTTATTAGCAACACATTTGCCATACAGAACATCCCACAGCAGGAATAGCTCAGGACTAGGCTGTTCACCTGTCATAACCTGCAATTCAATCCTTAGTACAAGTAAAAATTTTGAGCCATGTATTATATACATAGTTGTAATCCCATTACTTAAGATACTGAGGCAGGAAAACCAAGAATTCAAAGCTATTTCCTGTTATATGGCCATATAGAGTTGCACTTCAGCTCATCCAGATGAGATTCTGCTTCAACAAATAAAAGTATTTTTTAAATAAATGAAGAGTAGAAATGTAAGGAAATGAATATCAACTGTGCACTGCATCATGGGATAAGAAATGACTTTAAGAAAACTAGACTAGCACATCCAAACCAAGAGATGGACATCAAGGTGTGAACAATATTGTACACATCTACGAAAATAAAAATTAACACTAGCTACTGATCCAATATCTAGACAAACATCTGCATTGAGGAGAGCTAATAAAAAAACACTGAACAATATTAAACTATCAAAAGATAGATTAAAACTTATAATTATAAAAGATGCCCAAGAAGAGTAAACATAATTTTTAAATAATTTCACAAAACAAGTACTTATGGAATTCTTGGTAAAATTTAAATAATATTAAAGCTATGAAGAAATTGGAGGCTTTAAAAAAGAATAAAGTACTATTGAAAAGATAAGAGGTTGAAATGAGAGTAAAGTGAGGTAAGTTTTACATGAATAGTTTTTAGAAAGAAAACTTCAGAGAGGAGATAGTATTAGCCTAATTAAAAAACATATTGACAGTAATAAGAACATGTGATAACACACAATCATATGTCCAATCCACAGAACTTTGCTCAGTCTCATCCTAGAAGAATGAGATGAATCAAATTTAAACTTGAAGATTTATGGGGGATGTGGGGATGTGGGGTGACTTGGGAGGGAGGTTTGGAGGGTGGGAGGAGGGAGGAGGTGGGATCTGTGGGAGGTATGTGGAGTGAGTAGAAAATTTCTTAATAAAGAAAAATGAAAAAATATGCAAGTTCATAATTCTAAAAAATAAAGTGGAAATCTTCTTATATTTAATCAGAAACATTCTGAAGATTCTGTTAATGGAGAAAGATGATAGAAATTTTCATGTTCTCAGTTCATACTTCTAGGATAACTCTTTAAATCTACATAGGCTACTGCAGAATGTGCGCCTCCAAGATTGTGATTTTGCGAACTTCTCATTCCCAGTGTTTTTTATTTTGAATTATTGGTTATTGCTTATTGTTTATTTGGGTCCTGTTTTTCTAAATAAGTATAAGGAGAAAACTCTAATTTGAAAATGTTATTATAATTTGACAAATTTGAGTACTAGAGAAAGTAAATAGTTCAATCAAATTATATACTCAAAATAGTTACTATACAAAGTTATTTAAAAGATAGAACAAAGCACACAAATAATAGAGTATGTCATACAATTAATTTATATACATTTTGCTGAAAAATTCATTTTATTGACAAAATTCAGCATCATTTGGTATTTATGCAGCACTGAACCCATTAATATAAACTGTTAACATTTATAATAAAAGTAATCCTTAAATTCTATTAATTTGAACATTTTTCTATTGTTTTTAGTAAAATTATAGAAAGATACACTTCATCACTTGAATAAAATACTGAATTGATACTATTCTCATTTATTGATGTTATGATAATTGAGAAAACAAAACAAATGTGATTCCCAATAAATTATCTGAAATCTATTATATAAAATAATTACATTAACACTATACAAAAGTAGGAGAGATTTTAAATCTGCCGACATCAGAAAGTGATTACTTAGAACCACTATAATTAAAGACTGAAATGTACAATTTTTTTAATATCAGAGTAGTATTGTTTGAGAATAAATAGCTAGCCAGTTTGCTACTAAATAAATAAATTATCTGGAACAGCTATTCACAGTATAAAACATTAAGAACTTTACCAACAAGACATAATTTCTAATCTAACCAGTGATCTAGCAACACACAGAGAGAGAGAGAGAGAGAGAGAGAGAGGGAGGGAGATGGGTGAGAAAGAAAGACATAAAGTGAGAGAGGGAGTGATAAAGGGAGGGAGGGAGGGAGAGAGTCAGAGGGAGAAAACAATAATTATGGATTAACATATCTATTCCTAAATTAAATTCAGTGAAAATCATCTCCATTTCTGCATGTGTAAGCAGCAACAGGTGTACCTGTCGGCTGAACTTGAAGGGAAATGCATTATTAAATAAATGAGGGTAGTCAACTTCCCAAGTTCTTTCTATCCACCTCACTCATTTTTCTGATTGAACAACCTGAGGAATATTTTCAGAACTTTGGAGTTTCTGAAACTCGGGTCAACTTTAATCTGTGCCCTTGATCCTGTCTTTATTTTCACAGAGAATTGTCTGTCATATTTGTTACAATTGCAAGAGAACTGTTTTCTGATGTTAAAATGCGGTTTTAGTGGTTTACTTCCCAGCTGTTGTTTACCACTAGCCTCTTACTCTTATAGTCATCGTAAAGAAATGGGTATAAATAAAAATGAAATACAAGGTTCCCTTTGTAAAGGGACTTAGTTTTGCAAACTAGAACTAGATATGTGATAGAAAAAATGTGTTTGTGGAAAGGAACCTGGAATTTTAATACTGTAGATTAAAAGAAAGCATGAAAAATGCTACAGGTCTTGAGCAAAAGACTATGAGGATGGGAAATGCTAAGGCAGAGAGAAAGGGAACAGTGATGCTCACAAGGTTAGCTTACTCCATAGTGTAGGAAGTTAGTTTGGTGCCCAAAATATCAGAGGTCCATTGAAAAGTTCTCAGGAAGAGAGAAGCACAATGCTGAAGTTTAGACATCATTATATCCGCAGCTTAGAAAAGAGAAAGTAAGCTAGACTTTTAAAACAGGAATATGAATTATGAGACTTTTCCCACTGAAATATACATGGTATGAAATATCCAAGTCCTAATAGTTAGTAAAGATGTGGATAAACATGAGTTCTGAAAGATATACAATTAAGCTGATTCGTTGATTCTTGCCTATAAATAATTATATATAGAAGGTAAGAGCAATGGGAAGCACATCAAAGGATAATAGTAATGTTCATTTGTTGATTTATTTTTATTAAAATGTTAATAGAACCATTCAAAGGAACGTTAAATTGTATAATCATAAGATATATGTACTTGTGTGTTTGAGTTCAGTTTCAGATGGCAAAGGAAACAATGTCAAACATCTTGTATAAAGGATTCACTAATGTCTACCATGTAAATTATTTCCCACAGAACCACATAGTATAGTTAACTTTGGGTGCATTTAATTTTTTTGAACAAGGAATGTTTATAAGTGGAGTGGTACAGGTGTGCAGTGGTTTGTTATCCCTTTCAAACATCGTAAAGACATTTAAAACAGGTTTTCTAACTCTTCTCTAACAAAGCGAATTGATATGCTGTTGCCTTCAGTCAATATTGCTATAATGAAGCTCATGCACAACTAACTGCTTTATGCAACTTCCTGGTAGCTCCTCTGAGAATACCTTCAGAAGTCCCAGGAGTCAGTCACAAGATCATCGTGAACCATCCATCACATTCAGAAGCCTCTCTTCAAAAGCAGACACTGGGGTCTGAACTATGTATGGATGTATAAACTCAGCTCTCCACTTAGGGAGCAGCAAAGGGATGCCCCCCTTTCCTTTGTCACAATTTAAATAAGCCTGAGCCATATCACTTCCCACCATGTCCAGCCAACCAAGAATATCAAAATGCAAGGACATCAATATTTTTATACAGTTTAGGTATAAATCTTACTACATAGTCATCACCACTTTTATTTACCATCCCCCAACATGGCTCATAAAATAAATATTCCACTGTCCCCTTCCCATCAGCTTTTCTGTAATGGAATGAAAACCAGGAACAGAAACAGTGGAATTGTTTTACAATGTTGAGTATGTGAGAATTCAAGCTTCCTGAGTTTTAAGCACATGAGTATAAATAACTCTGTCCTTATACTTGATCTTTCCAGATGAACAATCATAAAAATAATACAGCAATTACTGTTTCATCAAGTCCAGTGATAAATGATTTCTGCCTTAAAAAAAAACTACTTTCAATGATCTCAAAACTCATAAGAAAGAATAGGTAGGTATTTTAGGCAAAGGGAAGTCTGAAATGTGAAAATTTATTAAAGCATACAACACTGCACATTCTTACAGTTTTGAAATAAAAGCCGATAAATTTTTACTTGTCTATATACAAGTATTCTGTTATGCCCACAAGCATTTATAATGAAGAGGGTAATAACAGCAGATCCTGATTGAAAGTGAACCTCAAGGAATTTCAGGAACAAACAGATGTTAAAGATGTGGGGGCAGGCATCCTATGTTCTTGTGTACCCCACGAAAGATGCAGGGATTAAATGAACCTCCAACAGCAGATTAGCCAACACAGACAACTCATTTACCATGGTGGGTATAAAGCTGTGCCCGTGGTTTTCTCGTTTGTGTTAGCAATATCCTGCACATGATTTCAGCCTGTAATAACAGGTTGCCACTTAATGCAATGTATGGGAACATTCTATTATTTTTTTAAAGTAAATACACAACAGTCTTTTATGTCAATCATGCGGCTTCAGTTTCGGTGTACATATAATTATGTTTCATAAACATTATCTCAGGGAAAATTTCCTGTGATATGAAAGTGATGTTCTTTTTAAAAATAGGAAGGGCCTATGTTGTAAACTTTGCCTCTAGAATATGGTATCAAAGGAATTACAAACATGTGAGGAACTTTTTTTTGTTTTATAATTTAAAGGTAAATAGATTCTTTTTAACTCATTTACAAAAAAAAGAGTGAAATTGAGAGTACTATTAAGTACCTGAATCCAGGGTTATTTCTCATATTTCTCACCGCCAAAAGGCATATTTTCTGCTTTTAAGTTACTGAAGAAAACACAACTGCTATATTGATAGGAATTGTATCCCAAAAGATTGAGAACACGGACCAAGGAGACAACAACCTAATTTCACATTTAAACCTGTTGCTGGTGCTGTTTTCTACATCTGCAGCTTATACATTTTGGGGGCACAGAAAGAAGGAATGTTATGCCAAAAAAAATCTTTTTCTTTCAAATAAGATATTAAGATAATATTATTCAGTTTCAGTTTAGGATGCGGTGTTTAGAGCACTTCTGTCTACTGTTTAAACATATGTAACAAGTGTAAGAATATTTCATTATACTTTTCAGTAGCATGGCAAATGCCTAAGGATGCATATGAAAGACCAGTATGTTTAAAAAGATTTCACAAAAAATATAACTTATACAGAAAATGTGTCTATAGTCATACTGAATCTGGACAAAATGCTTCCAGTTAATATATTCTAGTAATGATGGAAGTATGAGAAAGAAACTTGCTTTTAGGAAAATAATTCCAGTAAAATTAATTTCATCAAACATAGTATATATTATCCATGTACTATATACCATAATTACTAGTTCACATCTTTGGTGTTTTCACCTAGCTTAATTTGATATTGTTTCAAGCTACATTTTTCATTAGTAATGGAAAATTTAGTTCAAGACTTCAAAAAGTTAATTTATTCTTGACTCAGTAGAAAAAGATAGGTGAGAAATCATTTTATTATGATACATTTATAAATTATTCCTGCTATAATAGTTATAAAATTTTCTGGTAGTAATGTGAACTGCTCTATAATATGATGTTTTATAAAGCCAAACTTATGTCTTTGTAAGATATAGTAAAACTTGTTGAAAGGATTATTGACTTTGGTTTTGCTTCCTGGATG
>CABHPQ010135722.1:11166-26298 GCA_902168405.1 Peromyscus aztecus
AATTAAATGTATATTTGACACATTTTTCTGATTTCCTGAAAATGTTAGTATTAAACATAGCTCACATTTTATTTATATACAACTGAGATATGTACTGAACTCCATATTTCAGATAATTAGGATTGTGTTAGTGTGCTACAGGACAATGATGTGATTATAGTTCACCAATACCTGTTGTATATTTAATAATAACTAAGAGAGAAAAGCAAGGGCTCTGGATACAAAGTGATAAGGAGAATGAAACATTAGTCACTCTTATTTGATTTGAGAAAAATTCTGAATATTCCACTGAGATATCATGTTTTGCTGTTTATGTACAAATAATCACTATATCTCGAAAGTTTTACATGTTTCAGGAGAGTAAAAAGTTAACCATTTCAATTTGAGGATTACATAGTGCATAAAGTTATTAACTTACTATGTCCTACATGAAGATACAATTAAAAATATTAAACATAATGCTAAGGTTTTGGTGCAAGACTGCAGCATCTATTAATGCCCAGAAGCATCTGCCTCAGGAAAAATCCTCACTTGGCATCATCTAGAGCAACACCAAGGAAAAGTTGCTGAGAATACTGAAGCCTCGTTATGTGTCATAGTCTTACACAACCTCGAAATTCCTTGCCTTTGTGAAGAAAGCTCTATCCACACATAGTTTCAGAATTATACAAAATGCAGCACAACCCTCAGTCCAAGGAGTTTCTGAGAAATTTCTATCGATATCCTGGGTCTAGAAAAGCCAATATAACAATGATATTTCATAAATAATATAAAAACATAAATAATATAAAAAACTTTAGGAAAGCACAACCCAGAATATTATACTACTAGTTAGGAGTAATTTTAGTTAGATGAATTTTTATGACTGACAAGATACATGAGAGTGTATAAATTAGGAATGATTGATCAATTCACACATTATTCTTTTGATTTCAATTTCATTAAGCCACAAAGTGCCTTCCTTTCTCAATATTTGTACAATACAAAGAGCCAATAGCGTAAAAGTTAATATTGAATGTTTCAATTTAAATAAAAGAGAAACTGATGGATCTGATTGTGTCTGGTTTTAATGCTACATAGAAATTGCACTAGCAGACACAATTTCTTATTGAGAGACCAGCAAGGGGAGTTTGTCTGAGATGTGAATACAGAGAAATCTGCAGAGACAGAATATCTAAAACAGATTTTTTATAAATCATCTTAAAATGTAAAACTAGAGGGTAAGGTGGAGGACAGGGCCATCTGAAGTGGACAGAAACCTGACATTTCCATTCTATTTTAAATCATACTTCACATTAATATTGCTTCTCTTGTGTCCTTTATGGTAATAGTTGCTCGAAAAAAAAAAGAAATATTTTGTTTCTAAGCAAGAAAACATTTGGAGTGCGTGTATGAACCACTCTGTTCCTGCCCATTCTAAAGAATTCCGAGAGACAGGAGCCAAGCCAAGCAAAAAGTTCTTAGAGGCAATTGTGAGAGTGTTGCTTACCAGTCAGGGGACATTCACAAAGGTGAACATTTGAGTTACAATTATACCTAAACATGTTCATCACTAGTTTCATAGCCCCATGTGTCTCAGAAGAATTAATCCTCCAATGTCTCAGCCCTTTGAGTCTGCTACGAGGTTTCATATAGTTCTGTCTAGGATTAGTTTATAAGATTTACATTAACATATAATGAAGTAACTCCCAAATTAGGGTGAACTTAAAATTGTACATAGTTTTGTTTGTCCGTGTACTAATCATCTCTCATGGATAATTCATGAGACCCTTCACAGAGTCTAAATTTGGTAATCTTAATAGACTATAGTTTTATTTAAATAAATAAGAATTTGAAACAATGACAAACCATACCGTAATGCATAAAAATCAGAAAATTAGCACAAAGTGAAGGCACAATAGAAATCATCAAAAACTTCAAAGAAGAAAAAAGAATATTACCACCAGCATCCAACTTGTGTAGTACAGTAAAGTTAGGCTAATGAGAAACTGGAGCAAAAGATAAAGGACAGACAGGAGCATCCTAAAGTGCAGAGGTTTGCTCTCCCTTTCTCTCCCTCGGAGGTCACAATCATAATGACTTTAAAACCACACATGAACTTTAGCTGTCTGGAAGTTTTCTAAATATAACCATGTTCAATGCATGCTTATGTGTGCAGCTTCTCTGATGAACATTGCTGTTTTTCATGTTACTTTAGTCACCCTCCCAATCACGACTACTTTTGCTTCTTGTCATGACTCCCTGCTGAAAGATTTAGGACCAAAGTTATCAGTGACTTCTTTGCTGACAAAGCAGACATTCTTGCCTCGGGATTAGCCTTGGAAAATGTTGGTCTATTTCTTATTAAAATGTAATACTTTGTTTCTTTAATTCCTACCTTTCTGTGTGTTTTTCATTTTTAATTCATGCTCACAATGATTTATAGCCTCTCTTCCCTGTGCTGAAGCTTGTACTCCGACTTTTACTCTTAACTTGACAATATCTTTAAAGAGCTTTAATGAGGAATTGTCAAGATCAGATGGTCATGTGGACATGTTTTTGGGGGATTGTCTTGACGGTTAGTTGATGTTGGAAGATCACCCCACTGCAGCTAGCAGCCTTCCCGAGGCAGAGGGTCCTGGGCTGTATGGGAGTGGAGAAAAACAGCTACGAAGGATTCTTGTCCTCAGCTTGCCTTTGCTCCTGAATTTAGACTTGATGCTTTAAGTTCCTATCTTGACTTCCTTACAGGAAAAGGCTATGACAAGGAGTTGTAAGTGAAGTAAACCATTTCATACTCTATATTACTTTTAGACAAGGTATTAGTCACAGCAATAGAGGTGAGGCAAAGCAAATTCTAAACTCTCAAGGAACGGTAACTGCAGGCAGATAGGTCGGTAAAGAGTTCATTAATACCATGTTTGTCTTTCTGAGGGAGGGCTGGGGGGTGGGAGGAGGGAGGACAGGGGAATCCGTGGCTGATATGTGAAATTAAGTTAATTATAAAATAAAAATATATAAAAAAGAGTTCATTAATATTTAATCAGTCATAAGTGGGGATGAATTCCAATATGAGTGTCTTTATAAAAGGGACACTATACCCCTGCTCCAACTGTGAGGACACACTAAACCTACAGACATTCATTGGCATTCCAGGAATACTGCAAATAAGAAACACTTGGGGTACCTTGCATGGCCTTGGTTCAGGGGAGAGTGTCTTGGACCTGCCTCAACTGAATGTACCAGGCTCTGGTGACTCTCCATGGGAGGCCTTGCCTTGGAGGAGGTGGGAAAGGGGAGTGTGTTAGGAGGGAAGGCTGGGGGGCAGGAGGAGAGAGGAGAGGGAGATCTGTGGTTGGTATGTAAAATGGATAGAAAATTCTTTAATAATAATAAAAGATTAAAAAATAAGAAGAAGAAACACTGAATAGACTGGGGCTTTTTCAACATTTTATCAGCTTTGAAAACTAGTATAAGAAACGCATCCTTGTTCTGTCTAGTGTGCTGTGGAAGCTTCTTAAGAAAGGCCCCTTTAATTCCATTCCACCATCGTTTCTCCTTTACACACACAAAATGAGAAATACAAAAGATGTAGTTTCTACTTGAGGACTCCAGATCTGTTTTGCTGTCTTGCGTCCCTCACTTGAGTATACATTATTCTTAAGCTAGATGCTTCTCTTTGACTATGCCAGGGTGTTCAAGTTTAATCCTATTCCTTTCCCAAACTTGCTTTTCATTCTATGATCCCCACTTTAGCAGGGAACATCACTATTCCCAAGCTAGAAATCTGACATTAGCCTCCAGTTTGCCCTCTCCCTGGCTGTGTATAGAACCACCCACTGAATAAAACTGGTTGTGCATGTGATTTATTGTCCAGACATGGCTTCTTCTGGCACTTCTACCTTTGCTACTTGGTCCTGACCTCATCACATTTACCATTTAATGAGATAATCTTAATTATATTTACTAGCTGCTACTATTTTTCTAAAATAAAGTCTTCCTAAATTCATGCTTTAGCATACAAAAAGATTAATATGATATTCATCTTTTCTTCGCTAGTCGCTAAATGGTTCCAATAAGTAATATCTTAACACAATGATTATGATTTCTTAGGAAAACTATTTTCTTTTCCTTATAATTATTAAATCCATACTTTATTAAAAAGTATTTCATCTAGAGCAAAAAACATTTTGCATACAATCATGTATTCTTATGTACTTTTAAGCAGCTATTCTATAATTTTAAATATCTAAGAATATTTAATCTATCATTTTTAAGAAGAGGAAACATAAGTTAAATAATCATTGCAAATACATTCATAGCTGATATGTTGTCTATACAAATATATTTGTCACTGGGAGAAACATAGCATTTCTTGGAATTCTTTATGTTATGATCATTTTGAATTAATAAATACTAATCAATTTTGACTTTAGAGATTCAACATTCTAAAATGCTAATACAACTCAAAATGTTTGCATTGATCTGAAGAAGGCTAATATAAAATGGGGCCTCCTGAATCTCTCAGAATTACTAGTACAGTGAGATGGCTTGTCCGGTAAAGGCATCTGCCATTTGAAGACACAAGCCAGACAACCTGAGCTTGTACCCTGCAACCCATGAAAAGTTGGAAAGAGAGAATCAGCTACACAAAGTTGACCTCTGACCTCCCATATGTGCTGTCCACCTAAGTACCCACCTCACAACACACACATCATGCATGAAATATATGTACAAATAATAATAAATTAAACTAAATTAAAAGAATTACCAACTAGACATTGGCTTGAACAGGTTTTCTAAAATTAAATACCTAAAGTTTATAGTTACTTCCTGTATTATTAAAATTTACATTTCCCTACAGATTTAAATTATAGATGAAGAATTTTATCCAATTCACATTTAACCTTACAAATTTTATTTAATTTTAGCTGAGAAGAACAACACTGCTTTTCCTGAATACAGCTCATTTCTCATGCTCAAAGAAAACTGAACATATGGTGTACATGTTTGGCTGAAAGTATTCAAAACAACAAAATGCCATGGTAAGGGTGCATGTCACCTGACAAGAGACTTAGTATTTATTCTAGACATGAAAAACTGTCAGGGCTTTGCTGACTCTTTATTGGATCTCATTAAACAGCTTTCCAAGTCTGCTGATCAAACAAGGCCTGTAGAGAAAGCGTGATGCTCACACTAAGCACTTGTACTTAAATCTCTGGAGAAAAAAATGAGAGTAATTGGCCATTCAGTGCTTTTGGGAAATTATTAAAGTACTTTATCCTACCTACAAAGCAGAAAAAAATTTTAATGAAAATAACTTAAAAACAATAATTGCAATGGGAACAATAACATTACAGCGGTGTAATAATACTTAATGATGCACAATTTTTATCATTAACTTTCTTTGCTAACAAACTACCCTTTACCCTCCAAATTTTATAATATGTCAGAAAGAATGATTAACTGGAACTCAAGAAATATGTCTATCTTTGTGCATATTTCTTAGCTTAAGGCTCCACATATTCACAAAGAACTCTGCAAGTTTACTGAGACACTGTTTAGAAATTATATGATGAAATATACCCCAGCTGTGAAAAAAGACTGCTTATACATTTACTCCTATTACAACCATCATTTTTAAAAAAAATGTCTGAGGTTAGACACTCCTGGTGGGGGTGGGAATTTAATTTTAAATTGTATTGACTATCACATCCCTCTAGATAAAAAAACACTTGGTGTATATTTTTAATAAATGATTTCCCATTATTGATATACAATTTTATTTGTAATATCTAAACATTTTTTAATTGGAAAACTTTTAAAATATGTACCATTATACATAGCTCGCAATTAAGCTTCAAAAAATCCAATGAGGAGAATGAGACACCCATTTTAAATTCACATTTTTGTATAAACACTGTTAGCACATCTAGCCCTTAAAAGTCAATTTATTTCATTTGAGGGTTTATAATTTGATTCTTGTTGCAAATGAGGGTGAAGAACTGAGACGATAATACCACACAAAGGCTGCTGCTTCATGAGACCACAAAAAAACTAAAATATCCTCCAAAATTGCAGCATTGTTTAGAAAAATATGCCATTAAGCAATATAATTTTAACATTTAAACTGAATACATTTATATAACAACAAAACTTTCATTACATGATGGATAGTTGCCAAACACGTTTTCTTGTGTTTATTTTCTTTTTAAAATGTGTACTTCATTTATCTTTTGTGTTTATATGTATGTAGTGTGAACAGGGGTGTTAGCATGTGAATGGAGACACTTGTGTGCTGGTTGATGTAGATACCCAAAGTTGACATCAGGTACTCCCCTCAATTATTCTCTACTTTATTGATTGACTTGGAAGCTCTTTGTTCAACATAGACTTTACCAGCTAGGATAGTAAAGCTAGGCAGCTCATCTTTTCCCTGAGATACATGTCTCCCAATTCTTCATGACATAATTACAGG
This sequence comes from Peromyscus aztecus, assembly GCA_902168405.1. NCBI lineage: Eukaryota > Metazoa > Chordata > Mammalia > Rodentia > Cricetidae > Peromyscus > Peromyscus aztecus. The sequence continues at coordinate 17,624 of CABHPQ010135722.1, forward strand.
TAGATCTCCAACACCACCACCTCCTCAGCCCCCGTTTACATGTGCTCTGGGCATCTGTACTGGAGTCCTAATGCTTGCACAGCAGTTGATCCAGCTTTAGGTTTTTCTTTTCTTGTTTTACTTGTTATTTTTGTTGTTTGTTTGTTTTGAGGCAGAGTCATGATACATAGCCCAGGCTGGCTTAATTTTGATCTTCCCATCTTTAAAATTTGAGTTTTGGTGTTCAAAGTGTGAGCCAGCATGCTGGGCTGCTAGATGCTTTTCTTACCTATCATATCCCTATGTTTCAAATATTGAATGTGTAGACTCTTATGTTATTTTAACTTTGACCTAAGGACAGAATCATTACAATAACCATTAAGTTAATTGTATGTACTATAAATGTTTCCTATCACATTATATCTGAGTTACAGTCTAAGAGTAAATAGAAGCTCATTACTTTTCTTCTCAAATTAGATAGTTCCTTATATAAAGTAGCTTTGTGATCAGAAAATGATGTTTTATCACGTTTGAGTTTCATTGGCTATTGATTTTGAATTTTAAAATGCCACTTATCAGAACAATATACGTCCACATCAATACCAAATCATATTCCAAAGCCCCCGGGCCCCCAAGCAAGACAAGTAGCAATAATGTAGCAAGATTCTTATCTGTTGACACATTCAGATGTAATTGCATAGAATCCTCATGAGCTGGCTTAAAATAGCACACTGTTCACATTTATCTTTCTTTCTTTTCACACTGTTTCACCACTAAAAAACACAAATATTTCCCTTTAACACTCTTCTCAATGCTTTGTAAACTGTATATCACTCAGTTATTTCCAGATAATGCTAAGTATTACTTCACTCGTTTAATCAGCTCATGTTTTCTCCTAGTATAAAAGATGGGTAAGGGTTGGGACATTAGAAAGATAATTAACGAAATTAGTTACAAAAAAAACCCTATATTTCAACAGAACTTCATACAGAACATACTCGTGATGAACAATTTATTTTAAATACTCATAAATCTCAAGTACCTGCCTTCTTGATTATGCCATTTTTCTATTCTCTGACCTTTGATCTTTTCCCCCAAGTTTAAAGTCACTTAACCTAAACAGTTATATTGCTATAATCTTTATAAAGACCCTACCCACCAAAATACAGATGACAATCTCCAGTCACTATTCTAAGTTACTTTTTATAGCCTTCTGACTTGCGTATTGTTATAGAATAATAGATGCTGAGATTTTGTATTAAATTATATGTATATATTTTTAACTAATAAACTATCATTTTTTCTCTCTTCTTCTGCCTCCTTGAGGTCCAAAAATGCCTAATATGGGGTATAAAATGCCCTGCTTTAACAACAAAATTGACATAGGCTTGACAGAATACTTAGTAATTTTCCTTTATCTCTATGCCTTTTACCTTCTTCTTATAAACTTACAATGATTAATTTCTGTCATTTCCTCATTTTGCAAGGCATATTAGCTTTGAAAACCTTCTTAAGGGACCAAGAACTTACTGAGTCATCTTGTCTGATAAATTCCCCTTTCTCATATAAAAGATCATGCAAAATTGACTAAGTCCCAAGAACATATTATAAACTTATCTCAAAATATATAGCCTCCTGCTATTTTTTGTACTTATGAGAATGTGTGGTGTCTCTGCATGAATATTCCATGTATAAGCATGTTGTTGCAAGGGCTAGAAGAAAACAGTAGATCCCATGGAACCATCTCACAGAGGTGGGGAAAACTGAAACCAGGTTTTCTTTAAAATCATCAGGTGGTCTTAACTACTGAGTCATCTGTCCAGCCTAAAGAAATAATATTTTTAATTAACCCCTTGCAAAGTAGTCCTCTATTAAATGGAAGCTGTTTATTTCAAAGCAAATCTTTTCACATTAATTGTACATCGTATTTCTTTTTCAGCTAAGTATATCTGTCTAGCTCCAGTCCATCCCTCTGTCTCATGGTGTGCTTCCAGGTGTTCAGTTCAATGTGTCGTAGGCTTCTCTAGTACTTTGCAAGCACCCATACCATGCGTTTGTTTGTTTTTCTCTTGAGCACAGATCTTGATTCTTTCATTGTTTTGTTGTGGCTTCCTAGTCCCTTCTCTTTCAGTTATTTTTAAAGAGTAGACTGATAGAAAATTTATACTGACTAAATCATGTTCATGTTTTTTTTTGTTTGTTTTATAAAGCACAGTTCATCATTCTAAGAAACATTTAAGCAACTCCGTCAAATATAAATTGTTCTGGAATACCTTAGCATGGATATAATGTTTCATTCCAATGAAAGAAAGGACAATTCTAAAATGCAAGGCCTCTTGGAATGTACAATAACCTTGTCTGTTAGTTCATTTTGCCTTCCCAATGAAGTTGTAAATGTCACTGCATAAGTAATTGAATTGTTTGTGATGCATGGTGGCTACAGGTCAGTGTTGCTCCTCCTCCAGAGCAACCACAAGGCAGCTTGGTAAACTGTCACTCACACCAGTTAGTAGGACAGGAGATACCCTAGGAAAGAGAGCATAGCCACAAAATGCAACATCTCCTAGCTTTGCATATGTTCTGGAGGAGCCAAATCCTTAAATTCTCTATGGTATAACACTTCTTCTAAGAAACAGCTTGTACTTTGGGATCAAGCTTACAGACCATATTGCTTAAAGCAACAGAAAAAAAAAAGAGCAAATGAAATAAGGATTAACTCTGTACTCACGAAATGCTCTATAGAATTCTTCAAGAGCCAAGTGCTTGTCAGCATTGAAGTCATCATACTTGAGCAGATCATACAAAGTACAGCCAGAAAGGTCCTTGTTCAGTTCTTCCTGTTTAATCACCTGACAATCAATACAGTAAAACGTTTATATTTGTCTTAATCCTTCTATATAATATAATTATTTGTAGGTAACAATCACATAATAGATTACTTTAAATCTGAAGTGCAGTAAAAAAATAGATCAACGACAAACAGATTTTTGATTATTGAACAATTATTTTAACTACTATAATGACACAATTAAGATACAGCCTTAGACTTTGTCTAATCCTCACAGAACAACTTAACAAATAAGCACATTTTCTATTCAGCTTGTTTTATTTGCTTTATTTACACCAACTCAAGGAGACACCTGCACAGAAAAACCATGCTCTATTCCTCATTGACCCATGTCAGAAGAAAACACTGTTGCATTCTGTCGCGAAAAGTCCAGCATGCTGTGATGACTTCCTTCTTCATATTATTTGTGAAAAATGAAGTTAGATTTTATTTTCCCCTTATGCCTTAGCTCTTCTGTAGCTGGGAGATGAGTCATTTGAGATTGGGCCAGACTCCCTGCTCACAAAAGAACTATTAAGCAAATGACTGTTTCCAGGAGCCAGACAGAATTAATGCACCGATTGATAACAAGTCTGCTCATGCATGGTGAGGCAAACCATCATTGTCATTCCCACTCTGTGTACACCCATGACCTGAGGTTCAACATTTTTATACACTGATGATTTTGACTATTGCTTGTCTGAAAGCAGAGTTCACACAATTTAACAGACATTCCTATACATGGTGTGTATCTGCATTGCTGCATTCCACGGTTCCTCAGTCCTTGGTGTTCTACCACATACAGAGGTAGCAATTCCTACTGCGTGTAGATCAGCCTCAGAATGGTTTGTTATTCTCCATGCTTTGAAAGGTGAGGCCGTGCATGATCTCTGCAGTCATCACAAGTGTACTTGGGTCCTGTCAAAGCTACTTATTAGCTGTCTAATTTATTGTTAAGTTAATTCCCATGACTCAATTAATACACGAATACAAATATTATACCTCTCTTCATATAGAACTAGTCAAGTATAATCAACTCGTGTAATATTCACTCAAAAATGGTATAGTGGTATTTTATTTGTACTGATGTGATTTTATTTGTATGTTAATAAATAAAATTGCCTAGGGGTCAGAGCTATTAGCAAGCCATAGCGAAAGCCAGTTGTGGTGGTGCACCCCGGTAGGATTTGCTGAGGAGGCGCATGCCTTTAATCCCAGCACTTGGTAGGCAGAACTAGGTAGATCTCTGTGTGTTCAAGGATACAGCCAGCATTGGAGACACACGCCTTTAATCTCAATACCAACCACAGAAGACCTGGAATAACCTACAGACAGGCAGTGACGAGACGGTCATGTGGTTGGGTTTACAACCAATGAGAAGGCAGAACAGGAAGGCTGTATAAAGACAAACACACAGGAAGTAGTTTTCTTTCGGAGAGGTCTCTTGGCTGAAGAATCTAGCTGCAGCAGGCGATTAAGGCTCTTAGCTCTGACATCTTGGGCTTTTATCTTTACATTGGCTCTGTGTTTCTTATTTAATAAGACGGTTGGTTACATCTACACTTTACCATTAAAAAGTCATTTCTCTTTATGTTATATATATATAATCACTAAATAATCCCCTGCAGGTTTTCGGCATCAGCTTGTGTGTGCTATGGCTATGCATTCACATGTGTTTGTCTTCCTTTTGGCAAAACATAGCATTTCACATATATTTTGTTATAGAGGCAGGCGTTGGACCATTCTCAGGATCCTCTGGTGCTTTTAATGTATATTTTAACCCTTTGGAGGGTTCGGTGACCCACATTGCATGACACTGCTTTGCTGGCTTGTAAGTCATTTCCACTCCATTCTGAGTCTGCCAACCTTCACTTGAATTTTACACTTTAACTATCAACTATATTCTTGCAGATAGTATTAAATTTTTATTTATTGATTAAGCTGCTATTTGCAAAGTAAGGGTAACGAGGGCATAGTATTATCTGGCATGATTGGTCTTATAAATAGATGTTGTAGATGTGATTATTATACCATATGCTCTACACATTCTAGCCACAAGGATTAACAATACTGCCTAATGGCTGAAGCCATCTCTGCTATAAGCCTTTTGGGAAAATAAAGTCCTTCTTTTCCATTTAGAAGCAATGGATCCCTCAGTCGTTATCCATCTGTTATTGATTAGACTGCATATAATGCTTTTGCTCTGGGCTGGGAGTTGGCAGTGCATCTGATCATGCCACACTGTGGTTTTTCCTGAAGATTCTCATTGTTGGTATTAAGGCAATATTTAGGATACATTAACACCAAAGTTTATCAGACATTTCTATTTTAGGTACTTCTAAATCACATATATTTGTAAATGGATAGATGGAACAAAGACATTGGGTTTAATTTTTGTCATTTTATGCCTCGTAGTTTTTCTAATCTTTTGCTAAAACTGAATTCATTTTTAGACCTAGAAAATGAGTTTTCAGCTTTTTGGTACTTGATGGTCTTGCATATTTTTGTTTTTTCTAAACTGGATTATGATTATACAGCTCAAGGTCAGCAGCATGTTTCTGTAATGAGTATGTATGAAAGTTTGGTTCTTTTATCTCTATAAAATTCCTACAGAATTTTTTAATTAATGCCATAATTCAGAGGTAATTCAGTGTTTTGATATTGTATCATTTCTGATCCAGAATGTTTTTAACTTTACTTTTAGTAGATTATGTTCCCTATCCTTCTTTAGTCATGGACTTAATGGTTAGTTTCTAATTGTGATTCTTACCAACCACTGCCCCAGAGTTTGAAATATAGCTTATGATAAGACAGCAAAAAATTGTCCTTAACTGAGAGCAGAGCAAGACTCTGGGAAAAATCACTAAGAGGTATATATTTGGAGAAATATTAGTTGGAATAACTATTTTGCAAGGAAACATATTTAAAAGAACTACGGAAAAAAAGACAGCAGCATGATAGCATAGTCATAAGCAAAGACCCATTTGAACTTAAGAAGGAAAGAATTTTCTATTTAACCTTCTCCAAACTCAAGGCAGTGCATCATGGGACAGGTGGCTCCTTTGTTGATGAGAGATTGTGATGTCCTTAACTTGGAACTTAGAGACAGACCTACCATAGGAAACACAGTGCTGGACCAGGCACTCTAACTTTTGCTTCATGCTAGCAGACTGGATGAAGCTTCTGGACTCAACACTGACAGTCAGTGAGGAATTGAATCTATCAGCACTTTTCTAGGTGTGGGACACACAGCAGAGAAAAACCTCCCTGTGGTGGATGGTGAGTTGGAGAATGAACCACAGAAGTTTCCTTCAAATAATACTGGGCTCTCATAGTGAAACTCAACACCAGGGAAAATGCAAAAGATCCTGTATCCAGGACACTCCATACTGATGAAGCTTCTGGATCTGCATTGTGTGAAAAGAAATACACCTAAGGAGACAGTAGAGATGGTTGTAGTTAAAAGTCCTTGGGTACCATCCTGCTTAGTGCTCTCCTCGGTGACCAAGGCACTCCCTCCACCATCTCTTCTCTAAATTTAGCTAATACAGTCTGACGAATGACTCTGTCTTTCTTGGAAGAGAATAGATGTATAAGTTTTTGAATTGCTGAGCATCTTATGGCCAGGCTTGTCATAGTAAAACCCAGCAACTGTAAGACACAATGACCCTTAACCTCAAGCAAGTACCTGTGGGATTTGCTAGATTTGAGGATTCTTCCTGGTGACAAGCTCAGGCTTACAGCCCTAGTAGGACAGATTTGCAATCTAGCCTACATTGTATCTGGAAGGTATCTCAGTCCATGGGTTTGGGTTCCTCTCCTATGTTGTGCTCTTATTAGATAGTTGAGCATTTCAGGGGCCTTAGTGGTCTGGAAGTTATCACTCCATCCCCTCATCAACCTCAGAAAGCACATAGTAGTCTCAGTGTCTGCCCAGGTGATGGGTGATGTCGCTTTGTATGCTGTGAATGTGTCACTCTGATTGGTTGATAAATAAAATGCTGATTGGCCAGTAGCTAGGCAGGAAGTATAGGTGGGATAAATAAAGGAAGAGAATTATGGGAAGAGGAAGACTGAGTCAGCAGTTGCCAGCCAGACGCAGAGGAAGCGAGATGTGAAGGCAGAACTGAAAAAAATGTACCAAGCCACATGGCTAAACATAAATAAGAATTATGGTTAATTTAAGTGTAAGAGCTAGTTAGTAATAAGTCTGAGCAAATGGCCAAGTAGTTTTAATTAATATAAGCCTCTGTGTGTTTACTTGGGTCTGAGTAGCTACGGACCAGGCAGGACACAGGAAATCTTCTGACTATACCCAGGAGAAGAAGAATGAATAGGCACTCATCTTGTGGCAAAGCTAGGAGATATTAAAAGCAAAGGGTTTAAAGGTTTAAAAATATCTAACACTTCAATGTTTATAAATAAACTTTTCAAGTAATTGTTACATTCCATAATGGAATAAGGAACCAAAATCCAACCATAAAGTGGTAACAGGTGAGGTCTCCGACAATGTAAATTAACTATTTTAAGAAACAATATGAACTTCAAATAGTGAGTAAAAACAATTGAATAATTTGTCATATAAACTTAGCAGAAAGATTCAACAGTTCTTTTGAATCAAACATAAATCCTGGAAAGGAAAACTATACTAGATGAAATGGAAATCATTCAGAAACAAATAACAAAACAAAATCAGCAAGTTTGAGGACAAACTAGATGCAAATATATATTGACCAAGGAAAAAAAAATCAGGAAAATAAATAATTAAGAGGGACCGAAAAGGTTTAAAAAGTGATTTGACAGCATTAGATAACAAATATCAGATCATTGAGATTCAAGAAAGACTTGATACTGTGAGTGGATTTGAAAGACAATTCACTGAGAACAAATGAAGCAACCCACAGAGTGGTACAAACGTCCAGGTAAAAAGAAGGCAAAGAATGACCTGAACAAAATCTACACTAAAACATACTAATGAACCACTCCAAAATTAACAAAGGATTTAAAAAGTGGAGGTGAAAGGAAGAAAATAGCCCAAAAGGGCTTACCAAGTTATCCAATAGTAGACTTCTTTGAAGAAACTGTCAGAGCAAAGAGAAAGGTGAATAAGACTGTCAGAATGAAGAAGGAGGAGGAGGTGGAGGAGAAGGAGGAGAAGAAGAAGAAAACATGGTTTACGTACTAAGCAGACAGGCCACAGTCCAAGAATGAAGTCATGCAAAGGGAATTCTGAGTGCTTATAGTAAAGCCCCGCACCCACCCACCCCCACACACACAAAGGAAAAGACAAGTGTCTGGTGACCCCTGTTTCTTCAAAAACGTGGAACTGTCCTTGGAATGTGTCTTCATGCCCCTCCCAGGTGTAGCACATAAGAGTGAGTTTAATTTAAATTATTTATTATAACTGGCTGTTATTGTTTATATACATCTATGCAAAAACATATTTTTGCCATGTACAGCCTGTCCTTGTGATTATGAACACCTTTAACTCATAAGAACATTACTCAGGTGATCGTTCTTAACCCTCAGGATATAAATTGATGCTCTGAATAAAATTGGCTATTGCATGAGACTTTAGTCTGCCCCAATTTTAGGTTCTGTTCTCCAAGGTCCCACTGTCTCTAAGGTGGTTATCATCAAGCCAAGCCTGTCCTCCTGATATAAAGGAGAACTTGGGCTATAGCTCAGTGGTAGAGGGCCTTTCTACCATGCATAAGGCTTTAAGATCAATCCTCAGTAAAGCAGACATACCCACACAGCACAAACACACTCTCTCTCTCTCTCTCTCTCTCTCTCTCTCTCTCTCTCTCTCTCTCTCTCTCCTCTCTCTCTCTCTCTCTCTCTCTCTCTCTCTCTCTCTCTCTCTCTC
>CABHPQ010135723.1:0-32776 GCA_902168405.1 Peromyscus aztecus
TTGCCATGTTCTAGCCCCACAACTTGGGCAGAGACACCCTGCTCAACAAGAGACCATGCTGGCCACCAGAAGTCCAGGCCCCAACTTGGGTGAAGACCCCCTGCTCAATGACAGGCCACACAGGCCATAAGACCAAAGAAGAAACAGAAACCAAGGAACAAAACACCCATTCAACAAAGACAAACCCAGAAATCAGCACCCAGACCTATAAATAGCCCAAACCCAGATTCCTAGACACCAGCATAAGAACACAATCAACAGCCAGAGCAATATGTCACCACCAGAACCCAGTTATCCTACTACAGAAAGCCCTGAATATTCCAACACAGCTGACACACAAGAAAAGGACCCTAAAACCAACTATATGAAGATGTTAGAGGTCCTTAAAGAATGAATCAATCCCTTAAATCTAGGAAAAGGCAAACAAAAACATTCAGGAAATGAATAAATCCCTTAAAGAAACCCAAAGGAGCCAAGAAATAGATGATAGATAGATGATAGATAGATAGATAGATAGATAGATAGATAGATAGATAGATAGATAGATAGGTAGATAGATAGATAGATAGATAGATAGATAGATAGATAGATAGATAGATAGGTAGATAGGTAGATAGGTAGATATAGATAGAAAGAAAGAAACATGAAAATGGAAATAGAAGCAACATAGAAAACACAAGCCAAGGGAATTCTGGAAATGGAAAATCTAGGCATGTGAACAGGAACAAGCATCACCAATAGAATACAAGAGATGAAAGAGAGATTCTCATACACAGATGGTATGATAGAAGAAATAAATATGTCAGTCAAAAAATGTTAAATCTAAGAAATCCCTGACACAAAACATCCAGGAAATCTGGGACACTATGAAAAGATCAAACCGAAGAATAATAGGAATATAAGAAGGAGAAAAATCCCAGCTCAAAGGCTGAGGAAGTATATTCAACAAAATCATAGAAGAAAAATTTCCTAACCTAAAGAAAGGAGACACCTATAAACATCTAAGAAGCTTACAAACACCAAATAGATTGGACTAGAAAAAATGACCCCTCCTGCCACATAATAATCAAAGCATTAAACACACAAAAAATATTAAAAGTTGCAAGGGAAAAAGAACAAGTAGCATATAAAGGTAGACCTACTAGAATTACATCTGACTTCTCAACGGAGACTCTAAAAGCCAGGAAGTAACAGATGTCTTGCAGATATAGTTGCCTGCCCAGACTACCCATACCCAGCAAATCTTTCAATCACCATAGTAGAGAAAACAAGATATTCCATGATAAAGTCAAATTCAAACAATATATATCTACAAATCCAGCCCTACAGGAGATACTAGGAAGAAAACTCCAACCCCAGGATAATAACTACACCCATGAAAACACAGGTAATGAATAATCTCACACCAGCAAAACCAAAGAAGGGAAGAGAACACACACACACACACACACACACACACACACACACACACACACACACCACCTCACACAGCAACAAAAAAACAGAAATTAACACTCATTGGTCCTTGATATTTCACAATATCAATGGACTCAATTCCCCAATAAAAAGGTACAGATTAACAGAATGGATGGGAAACAGGATCTATCCTTCTGTTGTATAGAAGGAACCCATGTCAACATCAAAGATAGACATTACCTCAGAGTAAAGGGTTGGAAAAAGATTTCCAAGCAAATGGTCCTAAGAAGCAAGCTGGTGTAGCCATTCTAATATCTAACAAAATAGACTTCAAACAAAAATTAATCAAAAGAGATGGGGAAGGACATTTCATACTCATCATAGTAAAAATACACCAAAATGACATTTCAGTTCTTAACTTCTATGCCTCAAACACAAGAACGCCCATTTTTGTAAAGACCTTAAATCACATACTGACGCATTTTGATAGTGGGAGAACTCAATACCCCAATATCACCACTGGACAGGTCATTCAGACAAAAACTAAACAGAGAAATACTGGAGATAACAGATACTATAAACCAAAAGGACCTAATGGATATCTACAAAACATTTCACCAAAACACAAAATAATATACCTTCTTCTCAGCACTTCATGGAACATTCTCCAAAATTGACCATATATTTGGTAACAAGAAAGTCTCAACAGATACAAAAAAATTTGAAATAATCCCCTCTTATCCTATCAGACGATCACAAATGAAAGCTTGTTTTCAACAACAACAAAAACAACAGAAAGCCTACAAACTCAAGGAAAGTGAACAACTCCCTACCTGAACAACTACTGGATCAAAGGATTCCTAATGATATTCTGCTATACTCATAGATTGATGCTTAGCCTAATCACTATCAGAGAGGCTTCCCCCAGTAGCTGATAGAACAGATACAGAGACCCACAGTCAGACATTAGGTGGAACTCAGGGAACCATACAGAAGATGGGGAGGAAGGATTGTAGGAACCAGAGAGCTTGAGGACACCAGAACATGGCCCAAAGAATCAACTAAGCAGGGCTCATAGGGGCTCACAGAGATTGAAGGGACAGTCATGGAGACTGGACAGGTCTGCAAATATGTTGTGGTTGTTTAGTTTGGGGTTTTATGAGACTCCTAATAGTGGGAGTGGGGGTGTCTCTGACTCTTTTGCCTGCTTTTGGGACCCTTTTCCTCTTACTGGGTTGCCTCGTCCAGCTTTGATTTGAGGGTTTGTGCCTCGTCTTACTGTAACTTTTATGCCATATTTGTTTGATATCTCTGGAAAGCCTTCTCCTTTCTGAAGGGAAAGGGAGGAGCAGTGGATCTAGGAGAGAGGGGGGGGGGGGGGGGGGGGGAAGACACGGGGTAGGGGTGACTGGCGGGAGGGGAGGCTGCTGCCCAGATGTACTGTAGGAGAAAAGAATAAATAAAAAGAAAAACATGTTTTAAAAATACAACATACACTAGATTTTAGATGTCATTCCAGTTGATTTTTCTCCAGCACAAGCTTCAAAAAAATACCTTGCAGAAGAAAGAAAATTTCAACTAAGGTTTACTTTTCTGCATAGAGCTTCAAAATTCTGGTCTTGCTGAAAGACAACTCATCCTGAACTGTCATAGCCAAGAGTGCCCGATAAGGATGAATCTAGTCTAAGAACTGAAAACACCAAAGCCAATACAGCACCCTCCCAGCACCTCCAGCCACATGCCTATCAAAATCAGTGTTTTTAACATGGTTGAAAACAGATTTTCAAGCTTTTCATTCTTCCCTCTACCCAATATTCTTAAGTCATTATGTCTTAAGGCTGAACAGAGTCCAGGAACACCAACAATTCAGTTCCAGGCAATCACAAGTAGAAGACGAAGGGCTGTTTGCCAAGGTTACATAAAATCTCACCCCAAAGCAATACCCCGTGAACAGAAAAACAGGAGAGTCAGAATCTTGGCATGAGGCCGCAAAGTCAAAGGCCAATCCCATTTCATATGTGCCTAGAGCTGCACAGGGAATTCTCCCAGATGCTGCACTCCGATACAGAAAACTCCTTCGGTTCCACGGCAGCAATTTTTCTTACTCTTTTAGAAAATGCTGCTCTCTTCTAATATGAATTACGTGTACCCACTGTAACTGAATTTCTCTCATATAAAGTGAATGGCCACTAGAATCTGTTTCCTGGTGACAATATTCAAGAGGACACACTTGTTCTAATAAACGCTTCTCCCTCTCATGCCATTTTCCTTTACCAGCTGCTAGGGTGGGGCAGTTGCTTACAAAGCCTGAAGAGCCAGAATAGACCTCAACTTTTTAGATAAGATCAATTCTGGCCAGAGTAGTATGTCCATAGGCTGATCTAGACTTTAAATGACAGTGATGGCTATCCCATCTAACCAATACTGTGAATAAACACGCATCTTCCCATTGTATCTTCACAAATATCTCTCTCTTACTTGAAGACTAAAGTTTGATAAAATTCTTGATTGCTACATGGACAATATTAAAACTTTTTAAATATTTAATCTTTAGTTAACTCTCTGCCATATATGGTATAGCTCTGGATTTTATAAGGGACTTCAGTGAATTACAATTTTTAAAACCCAGTCAAGGCCTAGGAAAATGCGCTGGTCTGTGAACCTGAATTCTGATCTCCAGCACACATATAAAAACTGGGTATGATGATGCACTCCTATAACCCCAGTACTAGGGTATGGAAACAGGTAGGTCCAGTGCTTCCCTGGCACTAGTCTAGCCCAAGCAATGAGCTCCAGGTTTATTGAGAGACCCTGTGTCAAAGAATAAAGTGGAGAGTGATTGAGGGAAACATCCCAACATCAGCCTTCGCCTTCCTCCTGCACTACACTGGTGAATACCTATGTGTACACACACGGGTAGGGAGAACAGACCACAGACAAACAAACAAGTAAATGAATGAATAAGTAAATAAACTTAAAATCTAGTCAAGCAATGGAAAAGTGATAATGGCTTAAGAAGTTCTTAAATATTAAAAGAAGAATTCTGTAAAGAAATCATCATAGAAAACAAAAATGAATCGCCATATGCTCACATGAACACAAGTGAGCAATTAGACTGACTTCCATTAGAACTTAGAGAGAATAAGCCGATGTGCCTTGCCTTCATCTCCCCTCTCCTCCTGTCCCTTTTGCTTCCCTTCCCGTCCCATCCTTTCCCTTCCCTTCTTCTCCCTGGGGTGATGGGGGAACTATCTTTTCCACCTGAATTTAATGTCCCTGAAATAAATCAGGTAATTCCAACATAACTTTCTTATTTTTCAGATAAGGCCCAGCTATATACTCTGTTGAGTATGGTGGGGTCATGCCCATCCATGACTATGCCCATCCATGACTATATGCCCATCCACGACTATATGCCCATCCACGACTATGCCCATCTATGATTATACCCATCCATGATTATGCCCATCTGTAATTTCAATTCAACAATGAGAACATATTGTCTAGGATCAGTGAGGTCTAGAATCAGCGATGCTGCCCATTTGACATCACAGGTCTCTCTCACACTGCATATGGGTCTATCTATATGCCTGTCTCCTTCTCACTGACTTTTTGTACTATACATTGCATTGCTCCATGGCTGCTGCTAAGATGGACAGCCTCTTCAGAATCCAGGAAATGCCTGGATACAAGGCAGCAGCTCTTCTCTTATTTGTATTGGGGAATATACATAATATTCCCACATTATGGAATAGCAGACAGGAATCCTCTCAGGCTATTTATATCTGTATAACAGCCTCCAAGATGGTGAGACCAGAAGGAATTAAATCCATCATCCACTATATATATCACCACTAAAGGAAATGTCTATGTGTGCCTCTGAAACTACCTTGCCGAACAAATCCGCCTTACAATGACATCTGCTGGGAGACTCTGGCATTGGGTGGAAACTAAGCCAAATATCCAATGTCAATAATTGCCCAGGGAGGAGAGAGATTTGTGCCAAGATCTATCTGTTAAATGATCTTCCAAGCTAGAAACCATATTGTTAAAAGTATGAACCAAACCCAAGGTGAGCCCATAATAAATACCAGATGCAGAAATATGAAGCTGAAACCCAAATACAAGTCAGCAGTGCAATTCAGCTTTTAAACACTTCATCTAGAAAGATAAAATAGATGACAGTCATCTGAGGTAAGCTTACACTCGAGTTTCTCACTGCAGAAGAGTTGTCATTTTCTTTCACAAACATCAAAGCATTAGTTGAGCTTAAATATCTTCATGTTCCTGAGAATGCTACCACACATTTTGGGCAGACTTCCCTGGCCAATGGGTACATGAATCTCCTCCTAATCCCGTGTTTGAATTCCAGTTGATGGTGTGGCCAACATCTGAGGTAAAAAGACTTCAGCAGAAATGATCTTTCATCAAGCTACTGTTATTTCCAGTGGTTCATCCTCCAAGGAGAAAACAAAAGCAACCTTAGCTATAATAAGTCTCCTAGTATCCTCTAGCATGTGGAAGAGACACATGAATAAAGTAAGAATCACAGGAGCTCATGGAACTGGAAGTGCAAAATAAATTATGACATGAATAGTCATAATTTTACTGACTTGTCCCCACTAAGATGTATTGATTGCCATTTAGTCAAAAGATTTTTGCAATGAAATAGAAGGTCTCTTTATTCATTGAGGAAAATTCATATTGTCATGAAAGTATGATAGATCAACTATCTATTTATAGTAAAAATCAAAGCCAATTTTAACATGTGATTGGAGAGCAATTATAACTGCAAAATTCCTGAGCTCAATGACATTACAATCTCTGGGAATTTCCAAAGAGAATGGATATATATAATAAAAATTGGACAGGACTTCTGAGAAAAAGCCCCTTGTACTTTTTAAGGATAAAGTACAATAAAAGGAAAAAATATTTTCTCACATAGCAGGACTGAGACTGCAGCACACGTCTGTGATATTCAGATGCATTTTTGCATGGAAAAACAATTCACTATTGAATCTAATCATCCAAAGGCTTGGCTTCTAGCAAGGCTCCCGTCATGTCCACAAAAGTGGCAAAGGGTTAATGAACACAGTGAGTTGGCATATATTCTATAATCACTTTCTTTTCATAAATTGAAGTTATTTGGAGGCAAGCCTCTACAATAACCAACACTATATTCAGAATCACTAGGTTTTGTATTCTCAGTGACAGTTCACAGGCTTCTAAATAATCTGTAAAAGGAGTTTCCATATATCCAACCTTCCACACTTCTGTATATCCTACCACTTTATTATCCCATCTCACCTCTACTCACACAAATGCTATAACAGTTCATGCCTTCTTGCCTCAAAATTCTATTTCAGACACTAATCTATTCCAAAACTTTGTTTTCTATTATGTCCCACACTTTGTTTTGCTCTATTTATAGATTATCCTACCATCATGCAACTCCCATAACCATCTTGATCTCTGTTCATTTTGTTTTCTCACCTAGAATGCTTTGCTCCCTACTTTCATATTCATTCTTCGAGGTTGACTTTAAGCTGCATCTGAAAGCTCTTGTGTGTTTCAAATGTTAAAGCTCCACACTACTCATCACAACAGGCTTTCTGAATGTTACTGAACACCTTTAGATCAAATGTACACTTAACCACAGAAGAATGAAATACAAACATCTTGGCTAAGTTAATGTGATTTCTGAGCTGGTGTTACACTTCCATTGGTAGCCAATGAC
Organism: Peromyscus aztecus; assembly: GCA_902168405.1. Taxonomy (NCBI): domain Eukaryota; kingdom Metazoa; phylum Chordata; class Mammalia; order Rodentia; family Cricetidae; genus Peromyscus; species Peromyscus aztecus. Next base: position 7,154 of record CABHPQ010135723.1, read on the forward strand.
AATTAGTCAACACTTTCCACCATTAGTGCAAATCAGAGAGTCTCAAAATTAGCTGCTTTTTAAAATCAACAGAAGTTTATGTAAGAATAAAGCCTATACTCCCCTTAAGACTATGACTGAGTAGGTTTCCAGAACATGTAGTTTCATGTAGCTCCACAGGTTCCTGATATCTGCCCAGTGCCAAGACATTGTTTTTCCAAAGTAGATTCCATCTGACTGCTTATCAACTGACCCATGAGAAGTCAAAGAAGTTGGGCAAACCACAGGAGATTTAGGGATGATATGTAGATTAAACAAAAGACAGCAGTTTTGTTTTTACATGTCAAATTCAGCAGCACCTACATATTTGATCAAATAATCCACAATGTTTTCCTTGTTGCCACAGCTATAAACTGGCAACTGGAGCTAGAATTTCCCAGATATGACTGTGTCTTGAACAATTTGGGGGCTGGGGGAGTGGCGTCAATACATTGTCTCACTGACTTAGAAACTCTGAGGATGGAATCTCAGGGTCTGTATGTTTTTAAATCTCCAGGTAAATGTTTTAAGCATAAGGCTTTGGAAATACCTTTTCAATATAAATTTGTGGCATATATTTGTTATATGGAGTGATGGGTGTCATTTGAACATTTTTTTAAAATCTTTTTAATTCATTTTACATACCAACCACAGATCCCCCTCTCATCCCTCTCCCACTCCCCCTATTCTCCCCACCACCCCACAACCCACCCCTATCTCTCCTCCAAAAGGGTAAGGCCTCCCATGGGGAGTCAGCAAAGCCTGGTACATTCAGTTGAGGCAGGTCCAAGCCCTTCCTCCCTTCATCAAGGATGAGGAAGGCGTCTGGCCATAGGTAATGGGCTCCAGAAAGCCAGCTCATGCACTAGAGATAGATCCTGACTCCCTGGCAATGGCCCCTCAAACAGACCAAGCTACACAACTATCTCCCATATGCAGAGAGCCTAGTCTGGTCCTATAGCTGTTGGTCTAAAGTTTGTGAGTTCCTACAAGCTTGGTTCAGTTGTCTCTGTAGATTTCCCCATCATGATCTTGACCCACCCCCTTGCTCATTATAATCCCTCTTCCCTCTCTTCGACTAGACTCCTGGAGCTCTGCCTAGTGCTTGACTGTGGATCTCTGCATCTGCTTCCATCAGTTACTGGATAAAGGCCCTATGATGACAATTAGAGTATTCACCAGTCTGATTACTGGGGTAACCCAGTTTATACTCACTTCACAAGCTATCCTCTTTAAATACCCTTGGAGATAGTTTTCTTTCAATTGAAAAAAATCATAATGAGACTTCCCTTCTTATTTTGCCACAGTAGATATTTTGATATACATCAACCACGAAGAAAAGAGAATGTTTGTCAGTTGGGATTTTGCCCTTGTTATGTAAAATTGAAGGTGGAAACTGTGGCTTTGATGAAAACATTGAAATTCCTGTAAGCGGGATTAATCAGACTTTTATGTTCCAGAGTTAGATTACAAACAGCAAGTAAAAGTTCCCTGACCTACCAGTAGAAGTAAACTTTCTCAAATTAAAATAAAAAAGGACTTCACAGACTTAGCAGAAGCAACTCTGGAATGAGTAACGTTTGACATTTGGAAGGCTGGACTCTCGGCTCACAGCTCTCTCCCACAAGGGACACATCTCACCAAATAGTTGGCTCATTGTGGTATCTAGCTTTCTTTGAAACAGCAAGCTTGAAGTCTTTAGGGAGAAGGAAAATTAATGCAAACTTTTTTGGCTTAACTCCTCATGGCCTGAGAACTGTTGCAATCTAGTCAAGAAGTACAGACCAAAAACGAGTTTTAAAGTCCAAGTGTCTGAGAGATGGGAATGACATCAATGGGAACAGATTGTTGACAGGCCTGGCCCTCCAGCAGCCACAGAAACCCACTCAGCATGTGTCTTGGGACTTTTTCCCGACATCTTTAATAAAGTCTCATTGTTTGGGGGTAACATTTGAACATCCTTATTTGTTTTGTGCACCGCGACAGTTGCCATTTTAAAATGCAAAGAGATCTCACATAACTATGCGAACAGCATAAAAGCACAACAATGAGCACAGCAGATTCGTCAGGGGTGAAAACCTTCTGTGTGTCACCTGCATCATTCAGAGCTCAAGGCAGACATCCAGGTGAATGGAGAGTTGAAATAGGGTGGGCTACTAGAAGTTCCAATACTGAACTAAAAAATAAGATTCATGCATGTTCTGTGCATCTCCTAAGGCTTCAGAGCTGTGGAGCCCGAACAACCTCATTGCAGTTTGTTACGGTTTCTTAAGTGCAGATGGAAAATCGAGTATCTCCATGCTTTTCCTCTAAATCACATTTGCACCTTAAGAAATCCTTCTTAATGTCACAGACTCTCATGACTCACACAGAAAATCCCAGCTTCATTCCATTCTTCTCAATATCCCTGGGTTTTATGAGCACGATGCAATAACTTTTAGTAAGCCCTTGGCTGTCTCTGTCACCTTGACCTACTCCACAAAATGCAAGTGGCCTTTGTATCCATCCCCAACATGTGTGGTCAGTGTGTAATGGTTGACTAGAACTCTGAGAAACAAGGATGGCAAAGCAACTGGACCATGAATCACCTTGTTTATATCATGGGCTAATACAGAATTATCTTCATAAAGATCCTGTGAAAATGCAACTCAGAATTCAGTAAATCTGATTACCTATAAAATACTTTTCTTCTGTATTTAGCAGGTTCCTTATTATAAAACATTATGACACAGTGAACCTAAAACCATACCAGTAATGATCTATGAGTATAATGACTTTGGTTTTTCCTTTATCATCTTTTACTTGGTCAATAAAGACAATTCTCCATTTGTACATTAAACATTGAAGCAATGACCTAATCGTATCATGCTTTAAGCAAGAGTGCCCAAACCTCTATCTTTCCTGGTTGTACAGCCCTAACTTCAATAACCATTAACATGGTGATGAGGTTGTTTTCTTCCCAAGGAACTCAACCACACCTGCTGAAAGGGCCTCAAACAGAGACTGGTCACTTTATTCCGTTACCTGTTGATGATATGGTCAGAGTTTTCTCTTATAAAAGTCTCATCTTGGAAGACACCTTCACTAGGCCAATGATGAACAAGGCTACAGTTCTTGAACAAATTGCAAACTCAATTAGAGAAAGGGTCTGCCTATCCAAAGAAAAGTAGTGGTACCAAATAACCAGAGGAATAAAGATACATAGAGAGTGCTATTTAAAATCTGAAGACAACAAAAATGTCTTAAGATTTCCAAATGTGCAGTTCTGGGCATTGCTTGGAACAGAAAGCATCCACCATTGGCCAATCACACACTGAATGTACAGGACTGCCCTGCCAGGGTCTGCTCTCCTTGACTGGCCACAGTTAGAAATGTCAAAGTTGATGCATACAAACCACATAGGTTAAAGTTGATTAAAGTTTTCAGTTTTATATGGTTTAATCAAATTCCAGGTTCCATGCATTAATTTAACTCTTCCAAAATTCCTGCAGTACAAGTCCAGAGCTCTGCCCTGGAACTGCATCAAGTCTATACTAGGAAGGTTTTCAAAACCACTAAGGGGAAGTCCTTCCTTTAGGTAGTAACAAGTCTGAAATCATCCTTAGTCTGTAAGCAACCGAGAAAAGGAACAAAATACAGGAAATGCCTATTGTTAACATTGGACCAGAGACAGCAGAGACTGTGACTGCAGGGAGAAAAGAGAGAATGAAGTGAGTCTTAGAATGTCCAGGCTTTTGCCTGAAAGTATTCTATGGCTTTCTGAGCAAGGGAGTTTCTCCTGAAACTGCTGCTTCACTGAGGAGGGGAGACAAGAGCCTGAAGTGTTATCTCTGCACATCCAGAATGCCTGAGAAACGGAGTTCCACAGAGAGCTCCAGAAGTCTACATGGGGGAAGCTGGAGTATGTGAGCACACATCGTCTGCACTGCAGGGGATGAAAGAGCATGAGGAAAGCCAAAGACTGTCTTCTAAGAAAAGAAAATGCGCTGAAGCAGGGCTTACCATGTAGTTTCTAGAAATCACTCCAGGTAAGGAAGAGTTCCAGTCCCTACATGAGAAACAGACTCCACAGGTACATGAGACTGTCAGGAGAGACCACACAGGCCAGTCTAATTTCGCTTAAGTTAGCCCTTAACGTTGTTCTGGGTAATGTTAACAACTCATTTTAAAGGATTCAAACAAGCAACCCTGGTCTACAATCTGATGCAAACAAAAACCAGTAAGTATGTGAAGAAGAAGAGGTGGGGGGGGAGTTGACTAAAACCAATGAGGAAAATTAATCATTGGAAAAGAGATGAAAATATTATATATGAAATTAAAATGTCACTAGCTAAAACTAATAGCAAAGTAAAAAGTGCTGAAGAAAATATCAGTGAATTTGAATGCAGAAGTAAAAATTACCCAAAATAAAATGTGGAAATTTTTCTGGAAAAAAAATAAGAGCCTTAACTTTAACATAAGTATAAGGAGGGAAGAAAAGTGATTTAAATAAAACAATGGTTTAAAATATTCCAATGTTGAGGAAAACTATAAACCCACAAAGTTAAGAGGGTCAGCAAACGCTATAGCTCCAGATGAGAGAGACAGAAAAAGACAGAGACAGAGAAAACTATACTGAAGATAGTTTCACTAAAGAGCAACGTAATTGAAATCATTCAAAGCCAACAATAAATAGGAAAATCCTTGAGAAAACAAACAAAGCACCTTGAGGAAAATGTCACATAAAATACAGAAATGAGACTAAGAATATCGTGTATTTTTCTTTTAAAACTACATAGGTTAGAAGATAAGACAACAGCATATATATGTACACACACACACACACACACATCATGTGTAGGTGTATGTTCAGGTGCACACATGTTCATGCATGTAGAGGGCCAAGAGTGAAGTCTTCTTCTGTCTCTATGTCTCTCCACTTTATTTACTGAGGCAGAGTCTCTCAATGAACCCAAAACTCGCCATTTTGACTTGTCTGCTAGCCATCTTGCTGTGGGATTCATCGTCTCTGCCTCCAGATCCATATCTCGTGATTACTAGTGGTCTGAAATGTCTGCTCAGCTTCTACATTGGCAATCTGAACTCTAGGCCCAATGTCGGCACAGCAAACACTTTACCTGCTGAGCCATCTCTCTAGCCTTTGACCAGAACTGATATATAGTCCAGCAACATGACTTCCAGATAGACATACAAAATACCTGAAATCAGTGTCTATTGAAGATTCACTGCAACATGGGTCACAACAGTCAGAAGGCAGAAGCAATTCACATGTCTACCAGTGGATGAATGGCTAAGGGAACTATGGTTCACACACAGAATGATACACCCTGGAAAAGAAGGGAATCTTTTCACATGCTACAGCATGGATAAACTTGGAAGATATTGCTAAGTGAAATAAGTCAATCAAACAATGACAAATACTATATGACAAGACTTATTTGAGTAGTCATTCACAGAAGTAGAAGGTAGAAGACTTGCTGGAGCCTTACAGAAGACAAAGAAGGCAGTTGTGAGTGGAGCATGCCTGCAACTCCCTGTACAGCTTGCAGGCAGTATGGCTGGCTGGAGAGTCCCACTCCCCAACAACTGTTACTGCTTGTATAAGTAGGGGGACTTTGTGAGTCTTGTAATTCTAGAGCTTCTTGATCCTTGTAAGTTTTGTTTTGTTCCTGAGTCTTGTAAGTTTCATTTGCTTCCTGGGTTTCAAGGTCACCACTCCTCTACAGAAGGGAACTTTTCAATTTTTGAGAAGTAGCTACATAACATGGAGGTAAAGGCAAAGAAAGAAAAAGAAAGAAAGAAAGAAGAAGGAAGGAAGGAAGGAAGGAAGGAAGGAAGGAAGGAAGGAAGGAAGGAAGGAAGGAAGGAAGGAAGGAAGGAAGGAAGGAAGGAAGGAAGGAAGGAAGGAAGGAAGGAAGGAAGGGAAAGAAGAGAAAAGAAAGGATCACAACTCATCCAAAAGAAAGAGGAGAAGTGGAAAATGAATATAAAGTACAAAAACAAAATAAAAATGGTAAACTTATAGTACCAAGAAATTCATTTAAAACATGATTCCAACCAGGTGCAATGGTGCATACCTACAATATCAGTACTCGAAGGCTAAGGCAGAAAGATCATGAGTTCAAAGTAGGCAGTGTAGGCTATATAATAAGACCTTGTCTCAAAAAACAAAATCCAACATCCAACATATATATGTACGTATATAGGTTATATATGTGTATGTGCATGCACATAATGATATGCATAGTACAAAAGTAGATGAAAGAGCTAAAACTACTGGTGAAAGCAGTAGACTTTTAGGAAGATAGGAGAACCTTTAAGAGGTGAAGACTTGCTGGAGGAAGTAAGTCCCTGGAGGCAGGCCTTGGGATTTTGTAGCCTGGCCTCACTTTCTGCTCACTCTCTTCTTCTTGACTGCTGGTGTGATTTAACCAGCTGCCTGTCACTCCTGCTTTCCCCACCATGGTAGAATATATCCCCTTGAAACGTGAGACAAAATAAGCCCTTCTTTCCTTGAGTTGCTTTGGTTAGGAATTCTGTTGCAACATGGAAATCACTAAGGCACTCATCTCCTGGTATTCACACCCATGTGCAATCCTTTCCCTTTGAGGGTGGTCTAGACATAATGACTTGTTTCTAAGAAAAACAAGCAGGAAAACTACTGGGATATAACTTCTGACATTCATTTTCAAAGTCTGTGTCCTCATCTGACCCTGTCCTTTTCCCTAACCCATCTCAACTTGCTTGCTTGCTCTCCTCAAGTAAACTACCATGTTGTACATTGCCCTTTGGAAAGCCACATATAGCCAGGAACTGACAGTCATCTATTTCTGACCAATATCTATGAAGAAACGAAGACCTCAGTTAACCAGCAAGAAACTGGCTTCCATGTAAGGAATTTGAAGTGAACCCTTCCCATATGATTTGAGATGAACCAGATTTAGTTAACTATGATTACTATCTTATGAGGGATCCCAGACAGGGAACCCAGTGAGGCCATAATTCTTGACCCACAAGATACTGTGAGGTAGTATTTGTTGTTTTCCTGTTCAAGGTTTAGGGTAACTTGTTTTACTACAAAAGATAACTAAGTTCCTTCTGCAATAACCCTTATTTCTCCTATTGTCTATTTGGAGAATGGCCAGACTTAAGTGTCTACAACCTCTACAAATCATCTCTTAAATATCAACATGCAGAATAAATTTAAAGTTCTTGAAGGACCTAAAGTATCCTACAGCAGCCTGTTCCTTTGTCCTCAGATCCTACTACTCACACCTCAGCCCACAGATGTTGTGGGTATTCCTCAGGAATGCTGGGTATGCTCACACACTGGCCTTTTCCTAAAATGAATCCCTACACCATTGCCGCTTTCAAATGTTTGATCAAATGTTCTCTTCTTAATGAAGCATCATTTTGGAAACTGACATGTAACTTCTCTTTCTCTCCTCCACTTTCCTTACCCATACCATCCATCACCTTCTAATTGGTTGCTTATTAAGTCTTTTGTTAAGTTTATTACTCTATAAAATTTTTCACCAGGGCATTTTGGGGTCAGAGAAAAACCTCACTCAAGGGAACCTCTCAGGATCTACAAGGATGACCCCAGCTAAGACTTCTAGCAACAGGGGATATGTAGCCTGAACTGACCATCTCCTGGGACCAGGCTGTCAGAGACAAGGACAGAACCTCTAGTTAATGGAAAAATATAGACCCCCGATAAGACAGGGAACTAGATCATCTTACAGTCAGGTTGCCTAGCAATAGGACATTGAATAGAGCCCTTGACCTTTTCACCCTGTAAACATCCTACACAAACATCCTGTTAGCTTGCCCCACCCTACGCAGATAACAGCTTCTTGCTCCCCCCACCCTGAATGAACTATATAAACCCTCCTGGAAAAATAAAGTTGCACCTTGATCAGAAATCTTGTCTTGGTGTATTTCCTTTGTGTCTCCTGTCCCTATCATTCCATCCTTAGGGTGATCGAGAACCCGTTGAAGCCCTGCTGGCCAGGGCACCAGGCAAGGCTTCAAGTGGAGGGACCAGGACACCAACCAGCCACACAACCTTTAACCTACAGTCTGTCCTGCTTATGGGATGTGCTGGGGGAAGGGTGGCCTGGAGATTGAGGGAGTGGCCAACCAATGACTGGTCTAGCCTAAAACCCATGCCAGGAGAGTAAGCTCACCCCTGACACTGTCTGGAGTGCCAGAACCCAGAGACTGGATGACCTAAAGACCTAGGATAGAACCAAACACCACTGGAGGAAAAACAATGTCAATGTAATGATGCTTAACAATATTCTGCTGTACTCATAGATTGGTGCCTAGCCCAGTTGTCTTCAGAGAGGCTTCATCCAACAACTAACATTATTGTTATCCTCAGAGATTGGTGCCTAGCCCAATTGTCATCAGAGAGGCGTCATACAGCAACTGATGGGAACAGATGCAGAGACCCACAGCCAAACATTAGGCAAAGCTCAGCTAGGGGAATCCAGCAGAAGAGGGGGAGAAAGGATTATAGGACTCAGAGAGGTCAAGGGCACCACAAGAAAACCCACAGAATCAACTAACCTGGGCTCAAAGGGGCTCACAGAGACTGAACTGACAACCAGGGAGTCTGCATGAGACTGACCCAGATCCTCTGCATATATGTTACAGTTGTACAGCTTGGTCTTCTTGTGGGACTTCTAACAGTGAGGTGTGGAGGGGAGGGTGCTGACTCTGACTCCTTTACTATCTTTTGTAACCCTACTCCTCATACTGGTTGCCTTGTCCAGCCTTAATACAAGGGGGGAGGTACTTAGTCTTACTGAAACTTGATATGCCATGTTTTGTTGATATCCATGGGAGGCCTGCCCTCCCCCTCCCAACAGAAATGGAGGAGTGGACTGGGGAGTGGGAACAGAGTGGGATGATGAGGGACTGGGAAGAGAGAAGGGAGGAGAAACTGCAGCTGGAATGTAAAATAAATTAATTTTAATTTTTTTGTACCAGTTCAAAGATTAGATTATACTTGTGTAGACAACTTTCTAAGAAACCAGAACCATTATGGAATAACAGTTTAAGAATTAAAAATAGGGGGCTGGAGAGAAGACTCAGTGATTAAGAGAACTGGCTGCTCTGCCAGAGAACCTGGGTTCAGATCCCAGCACTTACATGGGAGATCACAATTGTCTGTAACTCCTGTTCCAAAAGATCCAAAGCCCTCTTCTGGCCTTCTCAAGACTAGTTAACATGTGGTACACAAAGATACATCCTGCCCCCACACTCATACACATAAAATAAATAAATTATAGTTTTGAATTAAAAAGAGGATGATAACATAGACAGATACATTGATAAATTAAATCCATGTACAATGTTTCAGTATTGAATGTATTAAGCCAAATAAAAGCTCACAAACTCACACATGAGACTATGACAAACAAAATGGACATGTGTGTCTGCTGAGAGTTTTTACTAACTATCATATCTCACTCATTATGGAAGTATGTAATGGTCCCTAGGCATTCTCTGGACTTATCAGAACTTAACTCTTTAGTAACAGTTCTGTTTCCCTGTTAAGGTTTATGGGTTTATATCATACTCTTACTGTGACCCTGAAATAACTAACTCCCTGGTACCTTGTCAGGTGCCCCTAAATGAAGAACTCTTATTCTGCTCACGTCCTTCTAAGATGAAAGGCCTGCACTCAGCTGTGGCAAGCAGCCCCATCTCCAAGGCAGCTTGAGTCTAAGAGGTGGTAGTGTGTTACTGGTCTTAGTATACAAAGTGCAGAGAACCACACTGTGTGTGCATTAGTGGTCTGCAATGTTTCACCACCAAAGAAGCATCTTTATTCATTGATACTTGAAACCTAGCTCTGTCTCTACCTCCTGCCCTTTTCCTCTTATCCAGGTATACATGCCTGTACACACACACATACACAGGGCTGGGAGATGAGAGTTTTTTTCCTACACTGCCTTTGACTCTTCCAGCTTTACAGTGTGTGGTAATAAGAACAAAGGAAGTACATGCTTTATATCTAACTTCTTAATAATGATTCTATGATTTCTAGTGCTTTTTATGCCCATCCACAATAACTGAACACATACACACACACACACACCTTGAATCACATTGACAAGAAGAAAGAGATGTCTTAGACAGGCCCCCTGGCTTATGCAGACCATTAGTGAATCCAGCATGAGTCAATGGAGTCCACACTGTTCTCTGTCAAGCAGCTTGTGGGGACTGTGATGAGGTCCAGGGCCCTGGTGACTACACCAGGACAGGCTCTGCAGAACCACTGACTCAGCTGCACATCGAAAGGACTGGATGGGCAGACCATGCCTAGCAGCATCTGGGTGGCTACTCTTTTGCATCCATAGCAGTCTTTACCCAGCACCACAGCCAAGGCTGAAGGCAGGGTGAAGAGAAGATGAAGGGGTAGGAGGAATGGGGGCAGCTACCCCACCTTTTAGGTTGTATGTTCATCTTTTAAAAGCCTTTATTAAGAGCCTAATGGCAATCTAATGACATGTGGGCAGAAACTAGTGCTAAATGCTGAAACCACAGGGTCTGTGTTTGAATCATCATGCTCCCACTTCCCGATGATGTAGCTTTCAGGAAATCTGTTAAATTTGTTCTAAGTTTCAGTTTATTTGTAAAATGTTGATAAAAATATTTCTTATCTCTAAGAACTGCTGCATCAGGGCATATGAATGTCAAGTGCTTTTGAACGTCGCCAGGCACACAGTACACATTCAGAACGAGTTATCATCAACTGCTGTTATCAGTGTCTGCTGGCCCATGCGCAAAGTGCTGTGTGTGCAGTGAGAAGACACCAAGTCTTTGTTATTATGATGTGTGTGCTTTACTGGGGGTGACAACAGTCAACAAGTAGTCAAGGAAATATGATGTAAGTGAGATGGTAACAAGTTATATGGAGAAAGCAAAGGAGAGATTAGGAATGAAGTAGCTGTCCCATTGAGAATAAGAGGGATGAGATTAACACAAGGCCAGCACTCACCATTCTCTATCACGTCAAATCTCTAGCCTCAGAGGGGAGCAGATTAAACCATGCAGCCCCCTCTATCATGCAGAATAATGATGTCTGGAGAAGTGCCCTTGCTGAGTCCTTGATACCCCAGGGCTGGGAAGTCACTTCTCTTCTCTCTGAGATTGCTGCTCAGCATCTTTCAATGTTACATCTATTTTGTATCTCAAAGCCCTTGTTCTTTTAAATATATTAATAATAAAAAATCTTAACAAAAAGGCTAGGATCAGTGAACAGTCATCTATACCAACAGCCACACTCCCTTAAAAAGAGGCAATGAGAGTGTCCTGTTACCTTTGCAAGAAACAGCATCTTTAAGTTGATGAGGAAACTACAACATGGTACAGAGCATAGCTCATTCATATCTATATAATCCTAAAGAATGCCTTCAAGTAGCTTCTGAAATTGAATGACCTATTCAGTGGAAGCTTCTGAGGCAACAGAACGCCCTAATCATAGTTCTCTTTGCCCTCACATCTGCTGCTTGCTTCCAGTCTATTTAATATCCCCCTTCTGTCTTCTTAATGGGGAGTTTGGGAAGTGCTACATATCCACATCAAATGTGACCCATGCCATTTCCCTAGAATTAGGCAATACTGACCTGGTGGGCATGTGACATTTGCATGTGCAAGGAGTCATCAAGGACAAGAAGAGTCCACATGGAGGAAGAGTGACTCAGGCCTTTCTACGTCAAACTTTATCATCACTGCTCATCACCTAAGGAAGAGGAGGAAGTGGGGGGATAAAGGAGAAGAGAAGAAAGAAAAGCATATAGTGATTTGCAACATTACCTTTATCCAAAGGTTATCTTGCTTTCTCCTTGCAAGAACAGTGAAAGACACTCTCAACGCCCACTAGTAGCTGGGAATCCCAAAGTTCTCTCAATGTCCATGGAAAGAACTGAGGGGATCCTTCCCAGATTTCTGTACAAGATATTGAAGTAATCAGCAGCCACAGGTACACTACAGTCTTTGAACACCAGCAGCTAACACAGTAGCAAGAACAGTACAGATGCTTCACGAGCGTGTGTCCCATGAAGGGTGGAAATGAACAAATGTCTCCAAAGCAGCATTTTAATGTTTCCCCATAATTACATGTCCAAATGGCAGAGGGGAATAAGTTCTCACTGGCCTTAGGGGAGAGGAAGTAGGTTCTCAGCATGAGGTTTGGTTGTTAATGTCCCCTAATTAAAATAGTTCTGTGTCCCTGGTATTCTGAAATTATGTTGTTCAAGGAAAATACTAAGAAGTTGCCAAAATACTTGAGCAAATGCATTTCTTATGAAGATATTTAAGATTTGGGTCCTTTCCTGAGTGGTCATGAAATAGTTCAACCTGCAAGTCATGGCTCTTGAGAAAAACATGTATTTCAACAAATTTTGTTCCATTGAATATAATGCCTCACTCTTACACAGCTAACACCACTCTGTTAACACTCTCTGCACCTATGTGCATGTGCACGCACACACACACACACACACACACACACACACACACACACACACCACTTCTGCAAAGGGTCACTATGAGCAAGGTAATGATTAGAACTCAGCACCATCACATGCAGTCCCAAAAGAGCTTGACAAACACACAGACTGTCTCTCAGATATATCAGATACAGCCCTGAGAGGACATGGGACTCTGTCACAATCACCGGGCTCTGGTTTGCACTTGTCAGAACTCTGCAGCCAACACCTCTCAGAGATTTTGTGAGCACAGAAGTTTCTCAAGACCCTTCTCAACATGACCCTCAGCGGCTTTCCCATTGGATCCTACTTAGTCCCTGTACCAAAGCTGTGAAATTCCACGTTTTTGCATTGGGAGTTCTCTCTTTCAATTTATTACTTCTTCCAACTGTAAAACTTGTCCTGGCCTCACTTCTTAAGCTTGGCTTGCCTTCCTTCAGCTCCCTCATTCTCTGCCTCTGACCTCCCACTCATTCTTTAAAACAGCAAACATTTTCTCTCCAGAAGCCCAGCCTCTTCCCCCAAGCAATTGTTGTCTCTGTGAGAAGGTGAGCCCTGTCAATAGGGAGGTTGTGTGGTTGTACCAAAATGTGTAAGCCTGGCAGCAGCTAGGCCTGGAATGGATTCCACCTCCACCTTACCAGCTAGGGAAGTCTTTTAGCCTGGCTGCATCTCTGTCCCCTGCTGTCCTATTGGTGAAAATAACATGACTTAGAATTCCTGGAAATGATAGGAACTCAGAAATTGATAAAGTGAACCCATAAAGATTAGAAGAACTATGATTAGAACACTCTTTTTTTTTATTAAAAGTAGTTTTTTTCATACAATAGATTTTGATTATGGTCTCCCTCCCCCAATTCCTCCCAGGTCCTCCTCACGTCCCCACCCAAATCCACACCCTTTCTTGACTCCTTAGAAAACAAACAAGCATCTAAAAAGAATTAAAGTTAAGATAAAATAAAAACAAACAAACCTGAACAAAAAAAAATGAACAAATGAAAAACAGAGAGAGAAAACCAAAGAAAAAGCATGAGAAACACATTGGCACAGAGACACACATTTGCACACACAGAATTTCTATGAAGACACAAAAATCAGAAACCATAATATATACTCAAAAGGCCTGTAGGATTAAAAATACAACAAGCCCAAAGGAAGCATTATAAGACCAAAACCCAAACAAACAAGGACAACAAAGACAAACAAACAAACAAAAACTCCAAAGCTGGACATGGTGGCACACGCTTTTAATCCCAACACTTGGGAGGCGGAGGCAGGTGGATCTCTGCAAGTTCGAGACCAGGCTGGTCTGCAGAGTGAGTTCTGGAACAGCCAGAGCTACACAGACAAACCCTGCCTCAGAAAACAAACAAACAAAAAAAAAGCTCCAAAATACCACTGAGTTCATTTTGTGTTGGCCATCTACTGCTGGGCACAGAGCCTGCCATGGTGGTTTTTATACCTAGTGAGGCTCCTTTGGAGAAAACTAACTTTTCCTTTGTGAGTGGTTATCGAGTTCTAGTTGGAGGTTTGTGTCCACTTTCTCTCTCACGCTGGGACCCACCAGGCTTAGACCTGTGCAGGTGCTGTACCCTGTTGTCTAGAGGGCCTTGTCTCCTCCTTGATGCTCTCCATCCCCTCTGGCTCTTACACTCTTTCCACCTCCCCTTCCACAGGCTCCCTGAGCCCTGGGGGAGGGATTTGATGGACACATCCGGTTAAGGACTGAGTTCCAAAGTCTCTCACTTTGAAGAGCAACAGAGAAAGCTGGTCTTCTGTCGCTAGGTCTCAGCTAGGGCTGTCTCCTCTCAAAGAATGCATGACTCCAAGTTTTTTCTCCAGCCAACCTTCCCTCTCCTTCACACGCTTTTCCAGGTGAGCTCTCCATCTTTAAACAGTCCTTGGTAGTTTTCTGTCAACTTGACACAAGTTAGAATCCCCGGGGAAGAGGAAGCTCAGTTGAGAAACCACCTCCATTAGAGCTCCAGGAGACAAGTCTATGGGACATGTTGAGTGACAGTGTGAGAGGAACCAACGCCCTGATATAGAGGAGGGGCCATATAAGAGACTAAGAGTTTTCTGCTGGACTAACTACTCCCCTCTGCCTAACTGGGGACTAGTTGGACTAACTGCCTAGCTGGACTAACTGCCTACCCCTGCACAACAACAATAACAAAAGCCACTGCCATCATGACCCACTACGGGTCTCCTTTGGAGCCATAACTGGAAGGAGCCACAGAGTTTGAGAAGCACTAAGGGGCTCTTGACTCTGAGAGGTGAGTGCCGCTCTCATGCAAGAAAAGAACAGTGGTGGGAGAACATTATATGACTCTTGGAAGCTACAGGTGCTACTGCTTCTTTCTAGCTAAAGGACAAAGCCAGCCACATGGCCAGGCTGCTGCCCTGATGTCACTGGGGAGCTGAAGGGCAGTGTTGGGAACCCTGGCAATGATCAGTACATATGTTAATCAATACTTTCCAGCCTTAAAGTGTACGAGCAGCTAGTTGAGAAGTGCGCTGTAATTCATTACTAATCATAAAGTCCTTGAGTTTTCAGTAAATGGCATTTAAAAATAAGCAAATATATGTTTGCCCTTTACATGCTAGCATGTTGTTCACACTCTTATGCTGTTGTGAGCAGGCAAGAAAGGGGTACAGTTATCGGTACCTCCTAAAGAAAGGAGTCTAAGCACAGTTACACAAATGGTGTCATGGGAACGATTTACGTATGGGTTGCGGCAGAAAAGCAAGGTTGCAATCACTTATCTAACCCCCAGCCATATTTATCATTTCCACACTGCTGGGAACAGTTACATATGTGTTCTTGCTGGCCAGACAGTAAACACACAAAGAACCAGAGCTATATTTCCTTCCTCATGAAACCATTTGGCACAGATGGGGAACATTTTCTCTGCTCAGGGCTATCAATTCAAAAGACGTTGGGGGTTGGGTCTAATGACAATAACATGTTGCAAAAAATTATTTTGCAATATGTGTCCAAGTTTTTCATCTATACATTTTCTAAATTGTAGCTGGAGCAAAATAATGTGAGAATTTCCCAATTCATCTCATCAAAATCTGAAAACAGAAAATTTTTTATAATTATGGTCAGAACTGGGATAAAGCATTTGCCCTGCAGGTGTGAAGGCCAGTTTGGAACCCTAGCACCCACGTAAATGCCAAATAGGCATGGATCCAGAGAGAGGGGACAAGCCACCCAGCTAAACTATCCAAGCAAGTGTGCTACACACACACACAAGCGGGCCTATGGCAATACATAAGGTAGAGAGCAATTGATGAAGACGCCTAATATCAACTGTGGGTCTCCACATGCGTGTGCATACACAGACCCACACTTATACAAACATGTACACACACATATGCATATGCCACACATGTGGTTAATAATCATAATAGAGCTTGCACAGTACCAAGAAAGAATTAGCTTTGGTGAATCTGTCCAGGCTAGAAGAGGTTAGGTTGTAGGCATTATCTAGTGACAAGCTTTTCCCACACTTTGACTCAGAACTTGGGGTGGGAGGTGAGTGCTCCATACCAATGCTTTCTAGAAAGGCACGCACATAGCAAGAGGCCCCCCGTCTGTCCAAGCAGAGACATTGACTTGTAAGTAAGACCCTTAGAGCTCTTACTAGAAGCCACTTGGCATGCCCAGAAAGGACACAACTGAGGAAGTGTGCTCTCCCTTAGGATTTGTCTTAGGGTTTCTATTGCTGTGACAAAAAAATCAAGTTGGGAGGAATGGGTTTACTAGGCTTACACTTCAGCATGACTGTTCATCACTGCAGGAAGTCAGGACAGGAACTCAAACAGGGCAGGAGCCTGGCAGCAAGAGCTGATGCACAGGCCATGGAGGGAGCTGCTCACTGGCTTGCTTCCCACAACTGGCTCAGCCCACTTTCTTATAGAACCCAGGACCACCAATCCAGGGATGGCACTGCCCACCATGGGCCGGGCTCTTCCCCACACTGATCGCTAAATGAAAAAATGCCTTACAGCTGGATCTCATGGAGGCATTTCCTCAACTGAGGCTCCTTCCTCTGATGACTTGTATCAAGTAGACACACAAACCAACCAGGACAACTGATCTCTTGTCCACTTGACACACAGACACACCACTATTAAGCCACATCCCTTCCTTTCTTATTCATCCCCAAGATCTCACATTAAAATCATAAATAATTTTAAAAGTACCACAGTCTTTACAAATTCAGTCTCTAAAATTTCAGTCTCTTGAAAATATCCAATCTCTTTTAAAAGTTCAAGTTTTTCATCTGTGGGCTCCTTTAAAACTCAAAATTAAATACCTTCTAGAGGGAAAAACCAGGGCACTGTCACAGTCTGAACCAAGCGAAACCAAACTCCTACAGTATAAATAACTCCATGTCCAATAATCTGGGCTCCTCTCACAATCTCCCGGACTCCTCCCCTGTGCTCTGCAGCACACGCAGCTGGTCTTCTCGTCTCCAGCTGCTCCACTCCCCTGCTGCTGTTCTTGGCAGTCATCCCATGGGACTGGCATCTCGAAAATGCCGGGGTCTTCTGCTGCAACTGGGCTGCACTTTTCACCATTAGCCTTTCATAGGCTGTCCTCATGGTGCCAAGCCTCAGTTTCTTTGCATGACCCCTTCAGTCCTGGGCCTTCAACTGCCACTGAGGCTGCGCCTTCACCAATGGCCTTTCTTGGCCTCTCACAGTGCGAATCCCCAGCTGCTCTCCATGACCTTCACGCCTTCAAAACCAGTATCACCTGGGTGACGCTAACACATTACCAAGTCCTGCTGCCCGCACGAGGTACAACCTCGGCTGCTTCTGGAACACAGCTTCTCTGTGTTCTCAGGAAATACTTTCCAGAAGATGTCACCTCAAGGATACTGGTCTCTTCTTAATCACCGTTAATTTCTTAGCTCCAGCTAACTGGCATCAATTGTCCCAGTAACGTAAAGGTTTCACTTTAGTAGTTCTTGTATCTTATTAATCACAGCTGATTCTGCAGCCCCAGCTAACCAGAACCACGAGATCTTAAATCAAAATAGCAAACATCCTTGATAGAGTCTTTAATCTTCCCTCTGAAATTTCCCAGGTCAGGCCACCATCTTCTGCACTGCTCTCAACATTCTGTCTTCCAGGTTCCCACAGAACTCTCAACACTCAATGGTTCTTCTAGCCCAAAGTTCCAAAGTCTTTCCACAACCCTCCCCCAAACATGGTCAGGTTTGTCACAGCAATCCCCACTCCTGGTACCATTGTCTTAGTTAGGGTTTCTATTGCTGTGACGAAACACCGTGACCAAAAAATCAAGTTGGGGATGAAGAGGTTTATTTGGCTCACACTTCAGCATTGCTGTTCCTCACTGAAGGAAGTCAGGACAGGAAATCCTGTTTCGGGCAGGATCCTGAAGACAGGAGCTGACACAGGCCATGGAGGGGAGCAGTTTACTGGCTTGCTTCCCATGACTTGTTTAGCCCACCTCCTTATAGAACACAGGACTATCTGCCCAGGGATGGCACCACCCACCATGGGCTGGGCCCCTCCCACTGATCCAAATGAGAAAATGCCTTACGGCTGGATCTCGTGGAGGCATTTCCTCAACCGAGGCTCCTTCCTCTGATGACTGTAGCTTGCGTCAAGGTGACACACAAACCAGCCAGTACAGGCTTCTTCTGTGAAATTAGGTTGAATTTGAGGACATGTGGGGAACGCCAGAAAGCAAGAGAGTTAAAGTCAGAAAGTTGGGGAGCTCAGTGCTTCCCAGGGAAGGCGCATGACTGCCAGGGACTTGTCACATTCACACCAAATTTAATAACTGCTCCGTTTTAGTCATAGGAGATAAGATTTAGAGAATTAGTTGTCTATGCTTGCATAGTTTTCTGGGCTTATATCTCTTCAAACTCAAATCCTCTACTTATAGCCACTCAGTTTGCCTGAGGATGGGGAGAAGGTGGCTTGGGGTGACTGGGAGAATCCGAGGACACGGGAAAGAAAGACACAGTGTCCCCTGCACCGCCCTTTGTACAGTTTTCAAATCTTGTAGCATTAATTTTCATTCTTTGTGGATTCCTTCCTTACACATTTGCCTACTGGCTACAACTTATTCGTAACCTCAAAGTAAGTGGTTGCACATTTCAAGGGTCATTTGCAGACATATGTGGAGGGCGGGAACTTTGAGATGCAGTGAAAACATGCACATTCCTGGCTGAGGTAGAGCTGGGTGAGGCTTGGCCTTCAGGCTTCAGTTCTGGTGAAGGAACGGGCAGGGGACAGAGACAGCCCTGGTAATGGCCACTTCCCTGGGCCAGCCAGACCACCTCTGTTCACTTCTCAGTGTGGCCTCAGGCAAGTCTCTTCTTAATACTTTTGATTATTTTTCCCATTTGGAAAAATTAAAACAATAGAATTACTCAGACAAATGTGCTTTTGCATTTAAAGTTATGATCTATGTAAGAGTCCATGTGACTGTGTCTACACTTTCTGGAACTGCTATGACTCTATGCCATCTAATTCAGCATTTACAGTAACTTTATAAAACACGCTAAGTATACAACTATATGAATAATAAGGATTGCCGCACATAAATGTTCACTATTCTGTATGGGAGGACTCAAGCGTGTCCTGTGTGTGAGGATTACTGGGGCCATGAAAAGAGGGTCTGTATCATCAAGAATTAAGGACAAACTCAAGACAACAGCATAGTCCAGATTCTCAACCTCAAATTACAGATAAAGGGCCCGTCAAGAATAAGGAAGATGGGAAGAGGCTCTTTCTGACCAAGAGGCAAGGCGATAGTCATGGTACAATGCAGAAGTCACCTTATCCTTCGGAAGTATAGGAATGAGCTCCCAGAGTCGACTCCAAGTTCTGAGGTGGAAAATGAGCGCATCAAAGCCTTGGAAGCCAAGACATCAGGATTCTTAGCCAAGGACTCTCCCCAGACTCATGTGCATCTGCAGTTGTGGGGTCTTTTGTCTGTCTGAGAGGCAGGATGAGTGGCAGGCAGGATGAACCCAAATGCCAGCTGTGGAACACTCCAGCAGACACTGGGGGGCAAACTGTGGGGAGGGGAGAGGTTTGGGGACCTGAGATGAGGCCTTGGAGCTTGCCAACCTGGGGAGCCTTTTGTACATAGGATGTTTTCTGAGGAGAAGTCACAGTGAAAACTTAGGTCATCAAGGTGTTCCCTAACCCACCAACATTTTGTCCTTCTGTTTCCATCACCAGTACTAGTCAGTTTTGTTTGATTTTTATTGTTTTCCTGGTGTTTTTGAAATGAAATTGAGAATATTCTCACAGACTGCAGAAACAGCCGGCCACGCCAGCGGCTGCTCTAAGACCCTCTATCACCCTGACTGGGCTCAGGTCCTGCTTCCTGCTATAAATGAAGGAGGAGCCGCCCCGGTCCTGAGAGAGAGAGGACTTCTCGTGCACCTTCCCTGTGGTCTTTCTGAGCCTTTCTGGATGGCACAGTGGCGGAGAATGCTGCCACAGAGGTGCCTCCATGTTCGCCTGTTCCTGCCTCAAGGACCAACTCCCCAGTCTGATGGCTTCACCCGCACCCTCTCCTGGGTAGGTCCTCTCATAAAACCCTTCCGTGTTTAGTGTTTAATCGCGTCGTCAGAGCTGCTTCTCAGGTGACCCGCACTAACAAAGGCACTGGCTTTCTTTTGCATTGTGAGTGAGAACAGAAGCAAGAGAGACTGCCACCACTTGCTAGCTGCCACAGGGCCCTCTCCACTCCCAGACTTCAAGCGAGATTCACAGCTGGAACAAATTACAGGTTACTCTACGTTTCCAGCTATGTACTTAACTCAAACCCTTTGAAGAGCTCACATAATAGAACTTGAATTTTCAAACACCCAGAAGACTGTGTCTGAGCTATCAAGGAAGTCTAGAAAGGCCATGGCCTTCTTGCCTCTGTGCCATTCCGAATACCCTTCCTCCACATTTCCCTGCTTTTTCTACTGGAACTTTCCACTTGTTACTCCAAACACAGCTCAGAGGTTCCCTTACCTAGAGACCTTGCCCTGATTTCCCTAACAGTAATAATAAGATTATTATTACTCAACATCACAGAATAAACATTCTGGAGGGAGCTTTGCCAACTGGTTCAGTTTTCTACAGGATGATCAATAACATACCCGTTTTCTGTCTACACATTCATCATCCCCAATGAATTAGAAATGTTACCCTTCAAGATGATCCATCATCATCCCAAACCCAACCTACAGCAGAAAGAGAAGCTCTGCCCATGGTCTCTCATCTTTCATCAGTGAAGATGGCCCTTTTGGGAACCCAGCTGGGAGAAGGGCTCCCACATTTTATGACAGGGAACTCTTGAGGATAGAGGGATAAGAGATATTAGAAAGGATAGAAGGGAGAGAAAGAGATAGAAACACAGAGTAGCCTCGGAGGGCCTGGATCAATATCCACCAGCCCATTCTGTTTCTTCTAAGGGGCTTTTATAGGAATGCCAAGGGGTGGAGCAAAAGACTTCCCCCCAGCTCAGCCAAGTGTAAACCCTTCTAATCACCTAGAAACCATGCATATGGTCAAGCAATCCTCTAATGCAACCCTGCTGGGTAAAGCAAGCTCAGATCTCACTAGGAAACCTTTGTGAGTCTCCACAGGCCCTTCCAGGAGTTACCCTAGGAGAGTCTATCTTTTCTTCTGTCGGTCAGAAACAGTCACATGGCCACTCCAACCAATCATGGCAAAGGGGAACAGGACTGTATAATTGGTTTAAACCAATGATTCATTCCTTTAATGGAGTCCAACTTTCTTTCAACATATTACTATTGCTATTACCTGCCCTCTTCACTCAGTCCCTCCGTCCTCTCTCCATGCCTTCCTTCCTAGCACTGACTGAGTTTCCATCTTATCCTCTTCTCTCCGCCCCACACTGTGCAGTTTGGGGGGAGGGGAGGGGAGCTGGGGCAGGGTTTGTTCTTCACTTCACCCACAATGGGCTCAACACAGCATTCAGCAAAGGTTTTGCCAAGCATCTTCCACAATCACTTGTTCACTGAATGCACAAACTCAGTGCACATGGGGAACACAACGCACTGGAAATATGCCTCTGAAGTCAAACGTCAGATTAATTCTCCACTGCTCCCCTGAAAGATAATGAATTCTGTTTCAATTCTCAACAACAGGGGAGTCAGGCCAAAGGAGCTGCTAACCACAGTAGAAGGTTGTGAGCATCTGATTCAGCCTGCTCTTGAAACCCTGATGATGGTCATGCCACCACTGTGGCCTGCTTCTACTTTATCATCTTCTCCATCTCCCCTCCTCTCCTTCAGGCTTTTTGAGACAGGTCTTTCTATACAGACCAGAATTCCCTTAAACTTATAATAGTCCTCATGCCTTAGCCTCACAAGTGCTAGGATTATAAGCATGTTCCATCATGCCTGGCTGCCTCACTGGTTTCCAGATATACTTTAAATATGATAGAAGTGTCTCACTTAGGGATGCAACTATTTAAGCAATGACCATGGAATGCATAGCACACCAAGACATGTTTCCATTAGACAAATTTTTGGGGGGAAATTGTATTAGAAAACACAAACAACCATAAGCAAAGTGTTTGATTTTACACAAAATCAACTGCATACTAAAAGCCTTAGCAATGTTGGGATTACTCCGGATGTAGTCATTGTTCTGTGGGGCTCTGGCTCTGTGGTAGCATTTTTAGGAGCCATGGTGGCAATTCCGAGTCCTGGGTTCCACCCCAGCTCCGCCTAACGCTGTGCAAACATGGCTAGCTGTCATACCAAGTGCTGAAATCAGACCGAAACTCACAACAGAGAGAAAGAAATGTCAGAAGCAGACCTGCTGGGGTGTGCCTCGGTGGCAGAGGCAGCTGCTCGCGTGAGCCCTGGGCTCAGTCCTCAGAACTAAACAAAAGGGGTGCGGGCTGCTGGCGTTGGGCAGTAGTTCCATTTCACTTTGTGGTTACCTCACGGAGTCCACGCACTGGGTGTAAGAGAGTAAAGTGAGCACCCAAAATCCTAAGAACAAATAATTACGGTTGGGGTGGAGGGCCGTGGGGGAGAGTGATGAATAGGCTGTGGGGAACCAGGGCCATCAGCCAAGTCATTAGCCGAGAGGACCTAAAGATCAGCGGTTATGACTTCCCATGGGACTCAGTTCCCTCCTGTTGAAAATAATACACTGGATGTGAATCACTGTTGGGGTCTCTTGCTCAAGAACCATTTGAACATCTTTGGCGTGAGAGGCAATCACAGTAAATGCCTTCGGGTTTATCCATCAGTTTGCCACTAGGTGGCAATATTGATTCATAAATGCTAGAAACCAAGGCTATACATCAAAGAAAGAAACCCTTTATTTTGTGACTAGCTTACATCTGTTTTCCAAAAGTCAGAACTAATAACATGTTTGGCAGAAGTACAACTAAAATGTGAGCGAACACGAAGTCATCAGTAAAGGGTCGACTGAAGCTGTGGGACGAAAAGGGGTTCCGGGGATGAGCAGACAAGATTGAAGGATATAGCAGGCCAAGAGTTCCCAGAAGGGTCAGCTGGGGGGAAAGCCAGCAAACCTGGATACATAACCCTGGAAGTGCCCCCAAGGAGACTAGTACCTCGAGACGCCGATTGTGATTTGGATATAAAATGTCCTCATGGCCTCCTGTGCTCCCACACTTGGACTCTAGCTGTGATGCTGTTTTGGGAGTTTGGGGGATCTTTAAGACTTAGATCCCCAGCAGGCCGACACAGGTCACTATGGGTGCCTTAAAGGTCTCCCGACTTCCAGCAGACATCTCTGCCTCCTGGTCTGTACCCTGGGAAAAGCTGACCCCGGTCCTGCCTTGCCGCCATGGTGAACTGCAGCCCCTTCAACAGTCCTTCAAAACAAACGTTCTCACCTAAAGGTGCATCTCGCAGGTATTTCATTGCAGAGATGAGGGAAGTAGCGGACATGGGGATCTTCCCTAAGCACACCAGGCGCTCTGATTGGTGGCAAGCCTGGGACTCACTTTCCTGCCATTCTGTGGTGTCAACAGCGCATGGTAAATTCACCAGATCATACTGAGCTGTTGGGACTCCACTGCCTCCTGCAGGAAACATAACAGCCCTTCCAGACCCCAAACCCCTCTAGACCTTGAAATGTTTTGTTGTGCCCAGATCGCGACCCCCAGAGAGACCACCAGAGACGAGCGTGCCGGAATGCAAAAGCAAGGTTTAATTCTGGATATCCAAATGCAATATAAGCCTAGGCAGGGACTTCGTCCAGTACATCCAACGCAGTGGAGGCTGGAAGAAGTGCCCACCTATCTGCAAGTTCAGTTTTTAAAGGGAAAAATCACAAGGTTACATCATTTAGGGGTGCTAGTACGGGTACAATTCTGATTGGCTCGCTTCTAGGGACTTTCTAGAAATCATGGCTTAATCTTACTTCTAAGGGGGTGGTTGCCCGCCACCATCTCTCATTGGCTGCCCTCAGGTGGGGACATTTTTATGGTCAGTTACCCTGGAAACCAGGGTTGGAACTGAAGGGGATTGGGCGTGTTTGTACCTGCCTGGCAGACACATCCGCTTGGCCAATTCCAGGTCAAGATAGCCATTTCCAGGTCAAGGCATCTCGCGTGACCAGGATTTGTGATGTCACGTAGCCACGCAGGTGCGCAACATGGCTACGTCATCTACGTCTACCTGGACACGCCCTGCCTTATAAAAAGCCGCCATAACTGATCTAACCCTCTCTTCTACACACACGTGTCTCCCGTACGGTCACCCACTATCCCTGTTCTTTCAATAAACTCTGTCAGCGGATTCTGTTGTGTTTCGTGAGGCTTTCTTGCAGGGTAACAGCGAAAATAACTAACAGGAACATTCTATAGTCCAGCAGGCATTACCTCGTGACTACCTTGTGACTCTGTACTTTTACACTTCCTGGTTTCTGGAATCTGAACTGACTTGTTTCAGTAACTATTGGCCTATTCCTAGAAGGAGAAATCTTAGGTCTTAGTTTTAGGGTGAAAGCATTTTGGTCTTATTTCTAAGATGGCTCATTTTGGTCTCACAGTTTCACTCAGATGTTTGAGTAAAAAGTCATCAAATGTTAGGACTGGAAGAGATATACAGGCATCACATCCACCTATCCCTTTTTGTCAAAAGAAATTGAAAGGATCAGAACAGCAATATCTGATGAGTTCTGGGCAGAAAGGAATGGGTTGTCTCCTATAACAAAAGTCCGCACACAGGCTTCAGGTTCTGTTAACAGTGTTTCAGCAACAATATCAGAGCCCAGGAACCATTTGTCTGTTTGACTATTCTTGGTATAGAAATTTCTTAAGGCCAAGCAAGCTGCCTCGCGGCGGCAAGTAGCACCTTCTCACACATCACACTTCAAAGGCATGGGCCAAGCTCAGCATCTCACACTGCAAATGAAAAAGAAAACCTTCCCAGGAACCTAGCAGCATATTTACCTTCAGAGTATATTGGCACAAACTGGGTCACCTGCCCAGTCTTCTGTCTGAGTCACTCTTGAGAGAATGGATGCCCTGTCAACAGCTTTGGCAAGCAAATCTGGCTTAATGGTGGAGGCTGACATGAACTAAGTCAAAGTATTGCTGGCACTCCTGCAAGGAAAACACCAAAAGCATGAGTGGGGCACTCCAGGGAGTCCCTGTATCACTGCATTTGATGAATAAGAGAGATCAGAACACAAGATATCCAGGTTAGGCCACGTCCATAAATATTCCCTTGCCGTGGGACATTTGTTCCAGCATGCTGCGCGCACAATGCATCTGCTCATCGGCATCAGTGTGCTCTGCTGACAGATGCAGGATTCTTCACACTTCAAGCTGTTATGAGGATTGGTTTCTCACAATCAACCAAATGTGGACAGGTCACAGACAGGTTCCCAATTGTCACCAATGGCTTAGTCTGCAAAGAATGATGAAGTAGTACTGTGATTTCTCCACTCAATTGTTTTACAATTGTAAAAATGGCACTGGTAGCTGGGCTAGAGCTGTCCCACTGACCTGCCTTTGAGACCATGGTCCTCCCAGGAGGAGGGTGCTGGGCTCCATTGTCAGACTCCAGGAGGTACTGATGCTGCC